>RJWM01005782.1:0-89149 GCA_004363535.1 Dasyprocta punctata | reverse complement strand
AGAGAGAGAGAGAGAGAGACAGAGAGAGATTTAATGATTAAGTGAGGGGTTTTTTTTTTTTAAATTCTGCAATCCCAGGGAAGTGAGATGCAGGACAAGACTACTTGGGAGAGTTGATCTACGTTCTTATACAAGCACGTAATGAAAAAGATGCAAGACAAACCACTGCCAACCCAAGAGAGAAAGGAAAGGAATCGATATAATCTTCTTCCAAAAGTTGCACACACAGGTCAAAAAATGAGAAAACTGTTTTGAAGCATAAAACAAATCCACTCCCAAAGTGGGAACCCAGAGGAAGGCAGAAAAAGGCAAATTGTGTTAAAAAAGATTTATGAGATCTGGCAACACAGTTTCTTCAAAGGGATGCTGCAAACCCAACCATTCAGTCCAGCATATCAAGGGAAATTGTTATCTCTCTCTTTAAAGGATAAGTCAAAAGGGCTGCACAAATGAAGAGGCAAATCAAAGCAGTAAATGTCAGTTAGTCACTCAGTATTTATAGAACAGCTACTTTGTGCTGAGAATCACTCTGGGCACTGGGAGTAGAGCAGTGAACCAACCAGACAGATTCCTTACCCTCTGAGGACCTTTAGGTCTGGTGAGAGACAGGCATAGAATACAAACACAAGTCATTTCAAGAACTAAAGTGTGCTAGGGAAGAAAATGAGTCAGGTTTATTCTGAGAGTGGCAGAGGAGGAGCTCATGTAGCCAAGGTGGTTAGAACTAACCCCTTGGAAGAAGGGAGTCAAGGCACAATTGAGGAGAGAAGCAGCAGAGCGAAAGTCTAGAGAAAAAAAGCAGCAAAAAAGCTACAAAAACAAAGGTGGTAAGGGAGATTTAAGGTGTTGAGAAAGGTCAATGGCATAAAGCACAAGTGGCTTAGTGGACTGTGTTGAAATCAGAGATGGAAAGGAGTCCTGAGGCTATGGTGCAGTCTAAATATGAATATGGCTCCACTGCAAGCCACTGAAAGGTTTTAAACCAGGCTGCGATGGGCCCCGGTTAGTACTCTTGTGCGCATGGAAGCTGGACCATGGATGGGAAGGACTATTGGAGGTTGCTGCAGGAGTCCAGGTGAGAGGCCCACTTTGAAACTAGGCTAAAATAATAAAGATGGTGAGAAGTGGTCTAGGACAGGTTGTGTACTAAGAGTAAAGCATACAGGATTTGCTAACAGATTGGGTGTGGGAATTAAAGAGAGAAGGAGAGGGGAAGAGGAGGAGAAGGGGCAAAGAAGGGAGGGGAGGAAAGGGAGAGGGAGAGACACAGAGACAGAGACAGAGATGTTAAGGATGACATCTATATTTTTGGCCTCAGAAACTGGCTGAATGCTGGTGCCACTTAAAGAGTCTGGGAATATTAGGGTAAAATCTTAAGGGTGAAGTAGGAGAAGTTCTCCTTATCCATGTTTGTATGTGACAGCCCTTAAATATCTAAGTAAGATTTCAGTTGGGTAAACAAATTTAATGTTACAGAAGGTACTTAAAACCAATGAACTATATGACATCACTAGAGGTCAGGGAAGGTAATGTAGGTAAAGCCGGAAGAGGACCCAAGTTCAAGTTCTGAAACACTCAATATTTAGAGTTCAGCCAATAAAGAAGACCAAGAATATTTCAATGATGTAGGAGGAAACATAATTTGAAGTGAAGGGCAAGGTAATCAAGCTAAAGTCAAGAAAAGGAAGAGTTTCAAAAAGAAGGAAATGGTCATATTTACCAAATGATTTTGAGAGCCCTCTCTCCCTTTAGCAGCTTAGAATTCTAAAGCTCAGATCAGCAAGATGCCATCAATCACCTGGAGAGAAAGAGTCAGTGGAGAGAAGAACCACAGCCAAAGTCAAAAGCGAATATCTTATTCCTCAGATGGCTTGGCCATCAATTATTTCTGAAACATCCAAACTATAACTTAATGTACCTTAATAGAGGTAAGCTTCAACAGACAGTAAGAAAATGAATTTGGGGTGGCACTAAAGGGTACAGTGCAGGATACTTCCCAAGTCAAATTTTATAGGTCAGCTGCCAAATGAGAAAGAGCTTGAATAATGGTGGTTAGTTTAGAAACAAAATAATGGGGTTCCAAAGATCATATTCTGACACTCATTTCCTTTCATTTCTAAAATGGTGGTATTTAGTACCAAGTACCCTACCCACAAATGAATTAGGAAGAAGGTGGGTAAATATTTTATTGCTCAAGAGAGCTTGACATTTTGAAAATGCACTATTTGCATTATCTGTTCTTTTACCATCACCTCCAATGAGAAATCTCATCAATATTGTTTTCATCTAATTACTTAAAGCCAAGGTTTTCCCAGGAACTAACTCATTTGATGAACAAAAGTCTGCTTCCAATTATGTGACTCAGGTTAATTTTTTCATTGGATGTGTTAAAACCAGGAAAATAATAATCCATCAGTAAGATAATTTTCACTCTTATCTTTTTGTGAAAAAGAAAAAAAAACAACTGGGCATCTCACCCAACACATAGTTGCTTGCATTTCTAAATACAAACTTATATGAATTATACAAACTTAATTCAGGGCAATTCTGAATGGTTGGGGCCAAAATGTCCAGACAAAAGTGTTGCTAGTTCATTGGGACCACACACCTCTCAGCTCCTGCAGTCTTTCTGGAATCTGTCAACATTTGGAGTCATATCATTACTATAAGGAAATGTTTTTAACTTAACTTTTGACCTTCAGTCTAATGAATCCTCTAATTCCACCAGTTCAAACTGTTGAATAATTCAACAGTGTTCTGACCCAAGGCAATTTTGCTGTAAGATGAAGAGAGGGAAAAAAACTGATTCTGCATTCTATTCTCACTCCTCAGGTTAAAAACACCTGAATACATCCATATTTTAATTCTTCCTATGCAGAGTAAATAGCAAAATTGGAAAAAAAAATACTGGATTCAAACCATCGTCTAGCTTTACTATAATCAAAATATCCCAAGAAAATTACTTCTCTTTTTTTCTCCCTTCCTCTTTAAGAGGAAGAAAAATTATAACTAGAAACATTGCTTACCAAGGGGTATATTTTGTGCATGTTTCTAAATGCCAATCAGAAGTTTTTTGAAGCCAAGAGCAACTTATATTTTAGTCAGTTCTCCATGAGAGCCTGGGGAAATATGTAAAACATTAATCAGGGTAACCATAATTGCATACTTATCATCTGAACGGAAAAGAAATAAATACAGAAGAGCGACCAGAGATTAAAATTAAGTTAGTGATGCATCTGAAAGCTCAATTAGTTTCTATGCAAAGAGCCAAACATTAAAAAAAAAAAAAATGGTCGGGGGGGGGGCTTGAAATTATAGCCTCAAGGAGAATTATTTTATTTTTTAAAGTATTAAGAGCAGCAATTCTATACTAATCTCTTTTAGAAAAGGCTCATAAGTCCAAAGGTTTCCAAGATAAGTAGAATAATGTATGGAAAGATCATTATTTAGTGAGTGAAGACCATGGGTTCTAGCCCACATTTTTGTTACTAACCTAAAGGCATTAATTTGGCAGTGTGACTAGTGGGGTAGAAAAAACACGAGCATCAGCACTAGATAGATCTAAATTTAAAACTCATTCCTTCTTCTTACTGTGTCTCCTTGGACAAGCTCCTTAATCCCCCTGAATATCAATTTCCTGATACATGAAGTATAAATAATAAGTTACATGTCACATAAGTTATCTAAGATTAGATGACATAACAAAAGTAATTAATCCAGACCAATACAGACCAAACCAGTGTTTGTTTTCCTTCCTTCTTATTTTTTCTCTGAACTGATTACTATATTTTATAAAGAAGGACTTAGGGCTAAAGTTTTTTTTTTTGGTACTCTAAAAGCCTGTTATCCTAGAAATGTACACCAAAGGATGAAGAACCTCAATTTTAGAAATATGCCAAATCCCAGATACTACAAAAAAGTTCAAATATGTTGCCTGGCAAACGACAGCACTTTGTGTGGTCCCAAAAGGGAGTCCACACACTTTTATTATGCATGGACTTTAGGATGTTAGTCTACAAAAAGAATCTCTACAAATAAATCATGTTAACCAATAGCATCTGATGAGAACTATCAGAATTAAAGACTTTTTTTTATTATCCATTAATATACTTCCAAGTAAAACTATATTTCAGCAACTCAGAGGATATTAAAAAAAAAAAGAAAAGAGGTGAGAGGTCTAATTGGTTGGTCTATTTCTTTGGGATTGCTTCCCATCATTACTACTGCTTTTTTTTTTTTTTTCCCTACCCCATACTCTCAAGGCCTGAAGCTGTTCTTTTCTAAAAGAATTGTTGGGAAGTTGCTGTTTTGTCCCAGAGGTACCCTCTACCAAATCTGTGCCCATTTCAGACTACCAATTTCTGTGATTTTGTTCCCCTGTCCCCAGTGAAACATTCCCATCATATGCTTAAGTGACCCATGATTCTCATTTTATGCTTAAGTTTAACTAATTAGAACTAATTAACTAATTAGATTTCTGGTAGTATGTTTCCACGTTTACTTAGTAATTCTTTAGAACAACAAAGAATGTGCCCTCAGCTAGTAATCTGTACAGTGCTTCCAACTTTGAGAAGTGTAGGCACATACATATAAATAAGAATTTGTTTCTGTCGCATTTTTCCTATCCTGAATAGCAATATGATAAAGTTATAAACATTTCCAGCAAACATTTTATTACAACAATGGGCAGAGTGGGAATTTAGAGAGCTGCGGCTGTGTGACACGCAAGGCAGTGTCAGGCAGGCAGCCTTCCATGCCCTCCCACACTAGAAAGGAGCAGTGGCTAAGACCAAAGTTCTTCTGTAAGATTTATACAAGCTAGGGCAGTTCACAGACATGTAGTAATGGCCATTTGCTCATGGAATGGAACTCCATGGGTGAAATGCCAGAGTTAAAGAAAAATTATGGAGCATGAATCACAGAGAATGAATGTCATCAGTGAAATCAGGAAAAGGCACCCAAACGAACACAATTCAATTTTGCCATTTCCATAAAACTTCTGGGAAAGAGTTGCCACCCCTTCATATATTCTCTGCAAAAGGGATCCATGCATGAGGGGAATCTCTAAAAACAACCACTGCCACACAGAAAGCTTGCAATTAGAGATGAGGCCAAAAGGCTTTTTCAGTCACAACCACTCTGAGTTGAGAAGGCTGAGACTGTCAGAGTAATAAGGGACACACATTTCTCCAAGGCAAAATATTGTACTAAATTCCCTAATAAAATGTATACCCACTAGGATTAATAAAGGAATGAAAGCACCCTAGATTACACTTAATTTTCTGACACAGACAGTGATAAAAGCTGAAGAGTACCTATCAACTGAGGCCACACAGCTCAATATGCCTCCCTAATGGCATTTTATCAAGGAGGATTTGTACGTGTCAAACACGGAATAAATAGCATTTTAGTTCTGAAGACACTTCTTTAGCTCCTGCCCATACTAAAGGGAAAATACTGTTTCAAGGGTATTTGGATATAATTTTTCATAGTGAGGTCAGTTCCTCAAACCAGAGAATGAAATACAGCAACAGCTGCTCAGAGAGCTACTTTGATGAATTTTGAAGGGAATGGTAGCTTATTTATTGCCCCTTTCTCTTAATGAAAAACTAGTGGGCATTCCTCTAAAAGAGACATTTAGAATGTTAGATAAATCTCTTCCAAGTTAAAGACCTTGAAGAAAATCTTACAAATTACAACTTATGCTTAATAATAAAAAGTCATTATTGAAATCATAATTTCAGTCAGGACAAGTGCTAAAGCTCAAACAATAGAATTGATGGATGAAAAGAGGAAGAAAGAAAAGAAAAGAGGGAAAACATGAAGCCTGAACCTTCCTGCCCTTTGAACAATGTCCCAA
Organism: Dasyprocta punctata; assembly: GCA_004363535.1. Taxonomy (NCBI): domain Eukaryota; kingdom Metazoa; phylum Chordata; class Mammalia; order Rodentia; family Dasyproctidae; genus Dasyprocta; species Dasyprocta punctata. Next base: position 83,289 of record RJWM01005782.1, on the reverse strand, counting down.
TGTTTGTGTCCCCCGACATTTATATATTGAAATTTAATTCCTAAGGGTAAACCTCTCAGGACTGTGATTTTTGCCTTTACAGAAGAGGCTCCAGATGGCTAACTTATTTCTTCTGTGCTATGAAGTCCCAGTCAGAGTGTGCCACTTATGAACCAGGAAATGAACCCTCACCAGATACTCCATATTCTGACCTTAATCTTGGCGATCCCAGCCTCCACAACTGTGAGAACTAAATTTCTGCTTTTTATAGGCATTTTAAAAATGGCAACCTTAAAACCCTAAGATAACAAACCTTAGAGTCTTCCCAGTTCTCAGCCCTTGGTGCCTTTCTTGCTCCATCAGAGACAACTAAGCGAGATTGAGACAACTAAGCGAGATTTCCAACTGTCATACTTAGCTGCCAGCCTCCAGAGAGGCTGAGGACAGAAACAGGCCTGTCACATTCACTACTTTACCTACAGCTCCCCCTAAGGTACTGCAGCTCAGTTAATACTGGAGAACAACAGAGGAAAAGTACTGGGAAAAAAAAAAAAAAAACAGAAAACGAGGCAGTAGAATTTTGTTATTTTTAATCTCAACAGTTTTTACTGTTAGCATATAATTCAAATAAATATATAGTTTCTGCACCCAGATAACTCAAAATAGCTGAACTTCTATTGCTGACACTTTAGTAGGCCTCTTAGTTAACAGAGTGAGTCCCAAAGAAGGCACCTAGACATACAAAGCTCCAGGGAGCCTGGGGTAATTTTTTAAACTACTGACTTAGCTATCACTTTCCCCCTTCTCTCTCTCCTTTTCCTCCTTTTCTTCCTCCTTCTACCCTGTCTTCCTCTCCCTTTCTCTTCCCTCTTCCTCCTCCTCACTTCCCCTTCTTCTCCTCCTCCTTCTTTACTAAGGGCCTAGACAACCTCTCCTCCATCCTGAATATTCATAAAAGTCTGCAAAATTTGAAGTAGGGCATGGAAAATTTCTGACTCAGAAAATCCTTTACCCAAGGAGATTTATATTTCAAACCTAAGTTAAGACAAACATACGTTAATGTGAATGGTAACAATAAGGTAAGATGCTTTATCTCTCACCCTCATTGCCCTTAAGAAAAGATGTCAGCATACCCTAATGACAACTAAGTGAGTTCCAGGACCTTCACAGGAGAAAGAGAGAACCAATGGCATAACACATTAGCATGGTTAACATTTTCCTCACTTCATTGTCTTTGTAGCACTCAGAAAAGATGAATATGAAGTACAGACTTATGTAATATTCAAGCATCGTGTGTTTATACAGTAAAAAGGAGAAAGTGACAACTATTTCTGTTGTCATAAGCTGGATTTACCCACAGTACGTGAATGGTATATGATAGTGGTCATTCTGAAATGCTGATTCTCTCCCCAGTAAATATGCAGTTCACTCTACAGGGCAGCGGTCAGAGGTGATTTAATGTCCTTAAAACAACCCAAGATTGGTTTCTACAATTTAACCATTTCAGTGCATACTTTACTTATACTATTGATAACCATTAGTGCTCTGTTCCTCATATAAAGGACTCAAGGTAGTAACCCCTGCTTTACTGAAAATGTGTAAGAAACTAAGTCTTAAAATTTGAGTGGCAAGGTGTTCTGAACATAAACTTGAAATAAATAATCGCATTTGTATGAATACAACTTGACTTGTCCTGAGACAAAGAAAATACTGTTTTCTATTATTTTTAATTTCTAACATTAAATTAGCCAACATAAAGAAAATGTCCTCCAAAACACACAAGGTAGAAGTGGCATAAACGAGTCAAAATGGGATTGTGGTGCTGATGGTGACTAGCCAATAGCCCAAACACAAATATAATATAGGATTATATGTAAATTACTCAATTGTTGCTCTAGAGGTCACTTTCTCAATCTATAGAATGAGAGTAATGACATTTATCATCTAGCACTTCTCTGAGCACCACTTCTCTTGTACAATGCCACAAACACAGGAGCAATTCAGTGTATATCAGCTTTCACTTGTGTTAAATGTGGTGCAAATGCAGACCCACGCTCATGGGGACCCCAGATATGTAGCAGGAGAGAAAGAGAGAGACAGAGAGAGGAGGATTAAAAGCTATACCAAGTGAAATATGATAAAAATATGACAGATGATACAGTGGATAAATGTTCAATCATTCGCTCATTGTCAAGCATTTAGAATTAAAAGTATATACATGCATGTATAGCTATATTCAAATAATATATTTATAACACAACAGTTTGGAATAAATGAAATTTTACTCAGAAGGTCCAGTCTTCATATCTTGGAAAATTTTCACAGCAGAAAAGAAATTTTAGAAGTAGAATGGACAATTTTTATAAACCCTTAATATTTTACAAAGCACAGATACGATTTTTGCTCTCATAGCAGAAATGATATGAAGTCTTTTTCCTGTTTCCAGCTGCAAATTGTGACATAAATGTAAACACCGTATATGTCATTCCAGACTATGATATGAGACACAAACCCTGAAGAAAATCAATTTACATGAATTGAAAAAAAACAAGAGATGGAAGCATGGAATGTGTGGAGCGCAGTGAATGCTGGCTGGGTTAACACAGAGAAACTCATTCCTCAAACGGGTCTCCTCTTCAGCAATGAGCTGTGAGCAATGGGCATGAAACATCCAGGCTTCCCAGGGAGATGTGATCAACCTTTAATTCTTAAAATAAACAATGTGGGATACGGCAACCAGCTACAGAGTGAGGAGAATATAAAAAGATAAAAATAAAAGGTGCAACTATAGGGGAGCGGGGCTCAAAGAGGAATCCTTTTAGAGCATTCCAAAAGCCACACTGATTAGAATAACTACCTCTATTTCTCTATGGTTTTATTGTTCTTTCATGTATGTGATGACACTGAGAATCACCTTTCAGAAACATATGCACCCAGTTGCATTTGGACAAGGTATAGCAGTTGTTACAAATTCAAGTATGTGGTGTTATGGCTTATCTTTAAATGTCCCCACAAAACTTCATGTGGTTATGGTGGGGGCAGGTCTTTCAAAGGCAGCTGAGTCTAGTGTTTGTGATTGGTTGATTGTGTAGTGCGGACATTGGCAGTGTGAGCACTGCGCCTGCCCAGGGGTGGGTAGCTGGCATACAATATAAGGAAGGGAAGGAGGCAAGCTTTTCACTTTTACCCTTTTTGGTCTTGTTGCTTGCAGCTGCCATGAACAGTTGCCACTCAGCCATGCCACCCTGCCTTGGAGCCAGCTGAGTATGGACTGAAACCTCCAAAACTTGTAAGCTAGATAAATGTTTCCTTCCTTCATTTTGGGTGTCAAGTATTTTGTCTCAGCAAAGAGAGAAAAGTAACCAAGACACATGGATATTGTCACTCCATGACTTTTTCTGGGGTTGTTTCCTAGCCCTGGTCTCATCCTAGTTCTCCATGATATCTTTTAATTGTCTCAAGAGAACATATACTAAATTACAAAAATAAATCTTGTTTCAACTTTCTTTATATTAACAAAATCATGTCCACATTCTTCCCTATCTCATAAAGATGTATAGTCCATTAGATGTTGAAAGGAATATTCTAATTTCCTGAAAAGATTTAAAGGGTCTGATTCTCTTGTCTGAATTCTGGCAAGATGGACTGGTCAAGACTTCCTTACAGGTATCTCATATTGCTTCAGAGACTGGCTAGCCAACTCTAAGCCAAAGTTTCACCGGCCAGTGAGAAGAGCTTGATATTCTAAATGACTCCTTTGAACTTGGTATAAAGGTGGTTGTACACTTCCTCTTTCTATCCAGTCTGTAAAAGATCCATTTAAACTACCTTTGGAAAGAACTACTTACAAGAATGTACATGAGAAAGAAATTAAGAATTATGAAAGTTATTAAATCTACACATAAATGGTCATTATCAATTAAGGGCAGCTGAAGAGATCTTTTTCATGATGTAGTCTATAAAATTTCTAATTGTTTCTTAGGATACTCTTACCAATATTCCATCTTTTAAGATTCCTCAGTGAAAAGAAAGGCTAATTTACTATGGTAGCCTTTGTCCAAGATTTTAGGTCATATACCATATTCCATTCTCTTTTAAAAGAGTAAATATATGTTAAAAAGAAATAAATTGGGAATGAGAAAGTACAGAATGCAAGGAAAGAGGATAGAATAAATAAAATTAGATAGTTAGAAGGCATTCTCTCCCTCATTTTCTTTTTGTGGTACTGGAGATTGAACTCAAGGCCTCACACATGTTAGGGAAGTGATTTATTTACCATTAAACTACATATCCAAACCAAAAAGATCCTCTTTATATTCCCCAAATAAAGAAGAATCTGGTTTTAATTAATTCCATCTACAGAAAAAGTGTATCAGTCACACACTTTAAGTACCCAGAGGTTGCAGCCCCAGATTTCATAGACTTGAACATCTTTATGCTAGGTATTCAGTCATACCTTGGTTGTTGAAATCAATTCATTCCAAATTCAGGTTCGAACACCAAAAAGTTTGAGAACTAAATGTATTTTTCCCATAAGAAATAATGGAAAACAAAATGATTGTTTCTGAGACCCAAATATTACAATCATAAATTCGTGTTTCCAGGACTCCAATAAATTTCACAGTGATTTCTTTCCTTATCTCTATTGTGGTTCTCGCGGTTTTCTTCTTAACATTACTGCTGGTGTCACTAGCTTTCTTTGGAGTCATGGTCACGATATTTTACATAAAGTAAAAAAAAAAAAAAGCACAACGATGAATGTTTTAATGCACTATATGTTGTCTGAGTGAAAATGACACTTAGAGGGAAGTATCATCCTTTCATGCCTGCCACGAGATGTAAGACGTGACTCACTCTCAGCCTGTACAAGTTTTTCAAATTGGACTTTGGGTTCAGCAATCAAGCAAAGTTACAAACACAGAGGAGATTTCTTTTTTTTCCAACTTTGCTGCTCCTATGCAAAGTTCAAGCTTGGAGTAGTTGTATTCCTCTTACCTTTTCTATTTAATGACGGACATGCAGTAAATGGTTTTCTTGCTTGGATGAATATCTCCTTACATTGTAAAATTCTTCCCATGAAGAAACTGTAATAATTTTGCCTCTTAAAATACTATCCTTTCAAATATCTCCTGAGTATAGAGATTTGGGATGATTTATGGGAATAACACTCACCTGAAGTAACATTGTCATAGCATTTTTAAATATGAATAATGATACAGCTCTTTCTCTTTCAGTAAATCTGTCCTATAATAAACTATCACCACACTACCCACAGATAATCATGTAACAATTTCCCCCCAGCTGTTGAAGCTGTTTAATATCTGCAGGCAAAAAAATGAACAGTATACCCACCACTTAAGTTATTTTGCCATCTATCTGATGTCCTGCAAGTCAGCATACACAGTCAACTTGAAATTCTAAAAACTGTGTCAACATTTATACTAAAATATATTATAAAATCTACTTTAATTTATCAAAGAAAGGCTATGTAAGATGTATACTCCTTCAGGTACAACTTAAAATGGTAACTAACTGTCTCAGCTTCAAAACAAACAGGGAACCAACCAGGTGATACATTAACTTTACTATCTATTTATTATGGATACATAAAATTAGTCTTTCTGGTCTAGATCATGGGTCCTGAATTAGTTTGTGACCCATTTTCTGTAACAGAGCTGCTTGAGAACTTGTTATGGGGTGGGGATTACCCACAAGGCCTTGTAGGACCTTGAAGAGCTACTGAAAGGGGAAGTTTATATAATTTTTAAAGATTCTGGAGCAAATTTCAACTAAGAGGAATAAGTGTAGCTATTTTGAAGGATCTGTTCAAATTTCATCCCCTATCACTTTTATTACCAAGTAAAAAGGGTGATAAGAATTTTTGTTCTTCTTTTTCCCTATAGGCCAAACTTCCCAGAGTCTTGGGTCAGACATTTTTTTAAAATATGAATTCTGGAAGACAAATATGAGTCTGAGTTCAATTATATACATGAATACTCTTAAAACATTGTTTGCTCACTCTCTCTTGCTCTCTCTCTCTCTCTCTCTCACACACACACACACACACACACATACATCACCTTCAAGTTGCTAAATCTGGAATATTTCTAATAAAAAATAAAAACAAAACTAATGAAAGAAGAACACTGGAGGGAAAAGGAGCTCAAGACTGCATCTGCCCAAGAAGCAGGGTCATACTGAGAGGTTTCATCACATGGTTGCTTAGAATTCTACATGACTCCTGTATACAAAGCTCTTTGGTTTCACTTTCTTGCCTCAAAAATAGCAGCTTCTCAGGTTGTAACAAATCATCTCTCTGGTTAGTAATACTATCTTGTCTTTGAAAGACTCAAGGACAAGCTCTAGTCCTATCTTTAAAATGTTCCAATCACATCTTCTGCTCTCCATGTCTCACATGGAAAACACCAAAAGAAAGACTTGAAAGCAGCTTAAAGCACGCCTCTTCTAAGTCATTTAGGTCCCCTCCAGCATTTAGGAAAGTTCAAACCATTGGACTTCAATGGCAGCTCTGGATCCTTTTCAATTCATTTCAACTCTGTATTTCAAGCAAATTAGAAGGCCTACAATTATTTACAAGTCATTAGATGCCAAGAAGGATTTCAGTCGTTTTTGAAGTGCTAACTTGTGAGCAATGAGTGCATCTAAGCCAGTCCTCCAAGGTGGAACTCTTGTGGCATCTACCACAAATGACAAGATAAGATATGAACCTGAAGGTGAGGTGCTGTCCTTCCTTCCTTCCTTCCTTCCTTCCTTCCTTCCTTCCTTCCTTCCTCTTTCTCTCTCTCTCGCTCTCTCTTTCTCATTGCTTGTAATACTCACTGAAAGTCCATGAGTGTAGTCTCTGGAAATTTTAATCTATCTCCTATTTATTACTCAATTAACAATTAAGCTTAATTATAAATGTGTCCAGTATAGGTGCTGCCCCAAATTATTGACATCTTAAGTGTCAAGGAGGACTCTTCTGCCTCTTCATCAACTAATTAATATCTCTTTGCATTATTCGTTTAAATTGTTTTTCCGTTTTAAATGTCAAGAGTCTAAATCTCATGCAGCAGGAAAAATTCAAATGACTTCTATATTGTATTTCCTGTTCTCATTTCTTATTTTCTGAGAACTACTTGAACCATTTTATTCTCTAGTTCTCTTAAATGGTATCTGGGATAATGAATCTAAGAAGTAAAGATATATTCATAAAATAGATGCAAAAGTATGTTCAGTGAATTGTAACTGTTTACCCTTGATTACACTGTTAAAAAAGAGTCAGTTGGAACTGGAATGAAGACTATGCTGGCCAGAGTTCATTCCTGCCCAGTAATCCCCAACCAAACACACGCACACACACACAGAGTTCTCCTTTCTCATCTAATTCTGCAAATGTCAACTTTCTGATTGCCACCTGACTGCTAATCCTTTATTTCTTTCCCATCACACCAAATCAGTGGATAAAATGTTGGTTCTCACTCCAGTTTCTTATCCCTACGTCCATTCCACCAGTCCATTACCAGTTACCCTAACTCACCTGCTTCTATCACATATTTCCTTCTCATCCGCATGTCCCTCCAATGCAAACTGACTGCCTCTAGGTAACTCTACAGTAATCACAGATCCCATAGTGATGTCAAAATGCTCAAGGAAGAAACTTACCAAATAGAGTTCAAGTTGCCTTCCTAACATCCATGATTTTTCAAAATCTAGCTGAAATATCCTCTTCCATTACTATTCTCCTTAAAAACAAAGCTCTGATTAAACCGAACCATGTAAGACAATCCCTTGCCATTTCACCTCTGCCCTCCCTGCTGTACCCAGTTGGAACATCTCTTCTTGACTCAGTCATAACTTCACCAATTCCCATGGCCTCTCCTGTGATCTCACAAGCCAGGGTGAAGTCTTTCTTGTCTGAATTTCAAAGCTTTTTGGTCCCTCAAGGCTGTAGCCATTGTATACCTGATGTTTTAGTTTCTCCTGCAAAAGACTTCTCTTGCTGAAGAAAGCAGTGTCTACTGCATTTGTACAACTACCTCAGCTGTTTCACATTAGGCACATAGCAAGCACTCACAGTTAATTTTCCAATACATATATTTGGAATCATAGAGACTGAATACTTCCACTGGAGTATATTTATTCCCAGAGCCAATAATAAGAGAACAAGTAGATGCTTTTTCATCCCTGGGGCAATGTGAATAATAATAAATAACATTAAAACAGAAAATGTATTGGGTATTGGGGTGACAATCCGTTTAACATTATTGGACCCCAAAATTTTTCAAGCAAAAGATGTAGGTGTGTTGGATGAAAAAATGTTGTATAATGCATCCTTTTAACCAGAAAACCCTGGTATGCAAACAGCTAAGCCATTCAATAAATACCTTCAGAGCCCATGGAAAAATGAAATGTTCAATCATAATTAAGTTACATTGTTTATTAAAATACAGTCCCAGCTGCAACCAAAACAATCTTGAAAGGAGCGGAATCTCAGCATTCAGCAATGAAGAGTAAAGGAGAAATAGAACCCTGTAATTCATGAGTTTTCAATCACACATCAGTGTGACATCTTTTCCACATCTTCCCTTTCCTTGTCTTTACTCCAATACACACTCCTTTTTCAAAGGCTTCACAGGAGGAAAGGAGATTATAGCCCTAAAGAGAAATGGAAGAGGTTGTGGGTTTCATTTTTTGTCACTATTTAAGGCAAATTTTCCTTCCTAAAATTTGACCAATGGAAAACCCATTAGGTAATTATGTCCAACCCAAGAGACTAATTCAAGATTGTTCCCCACAGTTCGCTATCGGGCAATTTTCCAGTCCACTTCCCTGGGGAAATGTTAAAGTCATCTCCCCTACAGCTACTTTCAAATTTACCCTGAACCTGGTACCACTGTAAAACTTTAAATGTAAACTTTGTAACAAGACTTGAGCTAAAATTGCAAGGAGCCATTAAAAGCAGGATCTCTGTTTTTTCCAACTGAGCAAGACGATCAATCCTAGACCCAAATTAAAAAGACTATATGATGTTTATATGCATTTGAGTTAGTTTCACCATAGCTGCTATCCCACAGTCTTAACATATAAACAGTTTGATTTTGATTTTGTCATTTTCCAAACAAGCAGCAAGTTCTTAGCTACAACAGGAAGATTTTAGTTAGAATTTTTCTAAATTGATACCATTCAGGAAAAGGCAATGGTATTTTTAAAACTCTCGAACAATTAACCAGTAATAAGAAGAGGAGCAATATTTACTCACAAACCGAGGACCCACTTTTAGTGTTACAAGAGTTTCTCAAAGGCTGAGACTGTGTGATATATACCCTAACTGTGGTACAAAGTACACAGTACTAGGATTCCTGGAAAATCTGGGTTCCTATCTTGGTTACACAATTCATTACCATCGAATCTCAGATAAATTAAATGAAGTCTCTACACTTCTGTTTCTCATCTACAAAATGTGCACAATAGCTATCTCATAGACCCACAATGAGCCTGATGCAATGCATACAAAATGCTTAGCACAAAATATCTTATGTCCCAGAATGATTCCCAGTAAATATTAATGGTAATTCATGCCTTTAAATCACTATTAAGCCCCAGAGAATTGTAGTACATGCATTTAGAAAGAGCTTGATTGATTCATGCCAATTGATGCATAGGTTTTCTTTTAGTTTTGCACTTTGGCCTTATTCTCTTTTCTCTTTTTATTTATCTTTGTTCATAATGTTAGTGATCTTGTATTTAGAAGACATTTTTTATCTCATGACCCACAAGGCTTTATAAATTGTATGAATGGTGTGCATATATAAATGTATGTACACATACATTTACACAAACAGCAACACACACATATGAGTAAACAATCTTGATCACTTACAAACTTCTTGACTATATATTCCGAACATTTAAAGCATTACTTCTGTTGTTGAGGCAAACCATGAACATTTAATGGTTTGTGTAGATTAAATGTGTGTTTTTCTCAGAATGTTTTCTATCAGGTGTCTATTTTCTTCCTGGAGTTACATGTTCTACTCCACAAAATAAGCCAAAGATATCTGAAATATGAATGACAGTGGCAGTTCTCCTTTATTGTGTTTTAGAGCCAGTTCATTCATATTTAAGTAACTCTTGAATATATACATCCTCCTACTATTTGCCAGATCAGATTTCATGGTCATAAAATACCATAGGGTAAATGTTAATGTTATTCTGATCATTTTTTTACAAAGAAGGAAACTGAGGCATAGAAAGGTTAACATAAATTCCAAGATCATGAAACTGGAAAGTTGCAGAGTCAGACTTATTCCAGGGCCAATTCATTCTTAACTACTCTGTTACACTGCTTTCTTGATATTCAAAGTGAATACAATGTCTCCTTTCCATTCATAAATATGTAGAAGTCTGATTGGATCAGTAGTGAATCATTCATTCACTCATTCATTTATTTAGTATACTTTTCTAAAATTGAGTCCACACTATATGCAGGGACAGTACTAAGGAATAGAGATCTGATAATGAAAAAGATGAGCGTTGTATCTTCCCTTATAAATATTAAAAATACTATAGCCTTAAAATTAAAAGTTATCCAACTAATCAGATGTTTTCTAAACATGGACTTTAAAAAATGAAAATAATTGAAAAAGGTCAGAATCCTCATTACAAGTTCAGGGAGGCACCTATGAGCTGATACAGTGGAAATTACCATTGTTTCTGGACTGATGGATTAGGGAACACAAATCTCCAATGGTGCTGACAGACAAAAACCAAAGTTAGCTTAACAATAGGTTTGATGAAGGCAAAGAAGTCACTATTTGCTTCTGCAACATTTGAATATTTGATTCCTACAGAATAGAGTTGCTCACCAAGTGGCTGATTTTTAAAAACGAAAAATAGTTTCCAGTAAAGTTTCCAAAGACCAACCTTCCTTCCTGTCAAATCACTCTGACTTTTGATGATTTCTGTGAATTAGTAACGTTTTTTATAATGCTCCAGTAGTGCAACAAAAATGTTATAAGATGCTTTCCCTAGACCTAAACTCTCAGGTAGTTCCCTCTAATCTCTAGTACAACATCTAGCATTAGTTTGAAATTTACCTAAAGCTCTCGCAACTGTCTAATGATTTGAAAGCTTTAATATATAATATCCTAATTTTCTCAAATCCACAAAAGGAAGGCTATTTCCAACCAGCAGAATATTAAATTGACACTTTTTTATTACATATTTCCTTAAAGATTTTCTAAGATGCATTAATACTACTTTTTATCTTAACAGTCTGGTCAGAAAAACTTACCTCTGATTAATACAGGATCTTGGATTCTTCTGCAAGATTTCTTATGATACCAACATTTTAAAAATTTTGTCTGACTCTCCATATTTGGAAATGGAGAATATAGCTGTTAGTATAGAAAAGATTGTACAGTTTTAATAGATGACATAGAGAAGGTAGAAAGTCTGGACTTCTCCTTTGCCTCTTTACCTTCTATCTTCCAGCAAGAAAACAGCATACTAGGTAGAAAAGACAAGAAATAATGTACACACTCTTAACTCAAAGTCCACCACAGTGTGAGTTTCCTTCCCCTGAAACCAGAGATGTTCTCCTTTTATCAGCTTCAAATTTGGAGTTTCTCTGGATTGGCAAATAAAATATGCAATTGCTTCAAAAGCTTACAGAATTAGTAATTGACCTGACTTAGTTCAAGTACCCAGACCTAAATGAATTAAATCACAGGCAAGTTCATGAATTTGCAATGTGATATTGTCAATTCAGAACTCAGCAACAGTACAAAACCAGAAATCTTTTCCAGAAAGTTGGGAATATAATCCCCTTGCAACTTGACAAGTCTATAACTCAATGAAACCTCATTCTGTGCCGTTAAACTTGGAAATTTCTGTCATAAACAAATTCTCCATAAAGTTAACTTGATTAAAACTTGCCTCTTTAAAAAAAATACTAAGGAGAAAAATTTTGACTGAAACTGGTATAATTCCACATTCAGAGAAATCTGAGTTACTGCGAAGAAATGCTTTCTATAAATCCCAAGTACTAAGTAATTATCCTTAAGCTTTATATTTGGGTTCCTTTCTAAAGAGCCAATAAACATGTCTTTGGTGCCCTTGGCAAATTAAATCACCATGTTCCATTCCATGGAGGAAAACCTCAGGGCAGAAAATAAGGGAATGAGCAAGCTATATCAGAGACAAAAGACAATGCTAATAAGTATGAAGTTAGTGTCTCACATGATATGTTTAAATATGCCAAAAGGAGGACAGATCAACTGAACAGAGGCCTATCAGAAAGAGGAAAGACCAAATTTTAAGTGCATTGGTAAGAGAAAGGGAAACAGAAGCCATCCCAGAGGTGGAATGGGGTGCAAGGGGTGTATCATGGGTGATGGACTACTTTCCTTTCTCTGAGTGGATGATTTGCTAGTCCCACTTAGCAACAAGAACAGCCAGCTTTAGCACTGCAGCAAGAAATTTGGCCATGCTTGTGATGGTCCTGCTCTAGGTTTCCCACCTCTGCCCAAAGGTGATAAGGTACCTTGCATGGCTGCTCCCCGGGCAATGAAATATAGCACTTGACTCAGGCAAAAGCCAGTGAAGAAAGGAAGGTGTAACAATAGCTACAGAAAGAACAGGAAGCACTCAGGCTCAACTTGTGGTCTCAAAGTGAAAGTCATGCACCCTAGAAAAAACAACATGAGAGGTTAGTAACTTACCCCTCCCTCTCCAAATGTCTGCACTTCAGAAGAGATGGGCTAGTGAAGACAGAGACCCTTTGCAGCAGTCTTTGTGGGGGTCCAAGGAGAAATAGTCTTACTGCTACTGGAGAAAGACTTGCTTGCAATTGCTTGCTTGTTCTCTACCAAACCAGTTCCTCTGATGCTGATGCATCAGGTTTGGAGAACACAGGTTAAAAAACAGTTTTCATACTAGCACAGTACTGTTAAGTCATCACTAAGGTCAAAAGGACCAAGAAATAGCAGAGGAAAGGAAGAGAAGCGGAAAGGGAAGAGGGGGAATGGAAGGGTGGGGGAAGGGGAAGGTAGAGAGACGAGGAGTGGGAAAAGAAGGGGAAGCGGGAAGGACAGGGAAGGAAAGGAAAGGACATGTGATTCCAATGTTGAACTCCAAGTAAATTCTTTGATTTTCTCAGAAGACATGATTTAGAGGAAGACACTTTCCTCATTAATGTCACCTCAAAAACAAACAAACAAACAAACAAAAACAAAAAACAAAATCAAAAACATAAGCACAGAATTCCTAAAAAATGCTAATGAAGTCTTGGTCCCAACTCAGCAGCTGTTTAATCATATCACTTTAAGGCAATGCAGATGGTTAGAATGGTTCAGAAGATCAGAAATGAAAGGCACTTGAAGGCAAAAGGCTTCACTCTGTTTGGTTCTGTTTTACTGACTCTGCTCCTATACAGATCCATAGCTGAGTAGAAAGAGCTCCCAATTTCAAAGATTGTGCAAATACTATTCTTAGGCAAAATGACTAAATTCACTGCCTACATTTTCTCCTGTGACACTTCATTCCTTTACAGAGATATATGGTTTTGGACTCCCTGGAACCTCTGTAGAAGCTCTATCCTGCAAAGTGGTACCTTGTTGCTTATGACCAGTTGAGGGCTTTCCAAACCTTATTAATTCAGAGAGAGGTAACTATTGAAAATGGAGTAATAGAGCCCCGATATACAAAATATCTCTAAAAGAAACCCACAGATTTCTTTTATTAAATTTTATTCGAAAGAGAATAAAACAAAACAAAACAAAACAGAATAAAGCTAATCAGAACAGAACAATGCAAGCGATACAAGACTTCAAACAAGACAACAGGAAATCAACAATGGTTATCATAATATCTCTTGTTTTCTTCAAATTAGCTGTCCATATCTTCACACATAATTCTCCACAGATTTCTTATATGGAATTTTAAACTTTGTTAAAGTAAAAATAGGAAGATGATATTTTCCATGTAAAAGAGTAGCACTTTCAATATATAAGGGCCTTTCTGAATAATGCAAAGTAGTAGATGAAAATAAATTAGATTGCATCGGCTTGTTCATATGTCTTTCCCCCCAAAAGTATAAGTTTTGTGAGAGTAAAACCATGTCCACCTTGTTTATCACGTATCAGCATAGGCCTTAGGAAGTTTGGTGCAATGTAAGCCCTCAAATGTTTTCCTTAAAAATAAATTAATGAAAGAGTTAAAAATAATGAAATGCAACTCATGAGGCATTTCCCAGGAGATTGTCATTTTCAAATTATATTTGTACTTCAATTAGTAATAAATAAAATTAAATTCTATGAATATATTACCAGAGAAGTGAAAGTTGGTAAAACTAGAATAAGGAAAAACATCAGATTTTGGAAAACCTAGAATCACATCCTCAATGAGAAATTTCATTTTGATAATTTCATCAATTATTTTGAATTGTTTTAAGAGTTAAGAACCTGCTTTTTGTCTTTAAACATCCCTAAGGAAATTAAGACATATAATTAAATGGGAACAGTTACTATAACAAGATACATACTACAGAGTATATAAGAAAAACCATGATCTCAAACTTACTTAGGTTTCCTCCCTTTGTGTTACACCATCAGCAAGTGAGCCAGCGTCCTTCAGGCTGAGGTTTCTTACCTGAGAGAGCAGCAACAGCACCTGCCTCTGAGGCAGTGCCACTCAGCACCATATCTGGGGCATTGTCAGCTTCCAGTTAATAGTGATGTTTATTTTTGTTGAAGTATTTGAAATATTTTTCCTGATTAAGGAGAATTTCCCTGGATCTGTGTGTTTACTAACACTGTCTCAAGAAAACACATGTACAGTAGAGTACGATTGATCCACAGTAAATATAGCTATCTTTATCGCATCACTTCATTGATTTGACTTTCTGTAGCAGCACTGTGAGAGTGGATGTCATTTTAGTAAACTGGTGCAAAAGACACACAATTTCTGCCTATAAATTGTTTGCAAATTCCTGTAAGAATTGACAGCTATTCCCAGAACACTTCCTGTCCTCTTACCTCATCATCACAAAGAAAATACAAGCATTGGCTCTGACTCACTAAAGTAGAAATTGATTCAGAGACCCCCCTCCTCAAGCCTCAATTGTTTTTCTCTTTCAAAGCCCTATCCCTTCAGAATAAGCCACTTCTTACATGTAGGGCTTTAGCTGTGCTTCACAAGTCAGCCCTATTAATTATAGACATCCTGAAATACGGTTTTGCTTTCTTTTTCTCTTTTGATGTACTAAACTGGCTGTCAGAAATTAATTCATAAAGGATAAGGCAGTAGTTCCAAATGAAATCAGCTGTTAATGTCTGCCTGAAATATGATTTTGTTTCTAATACTGAACTACCAATATACAAAATTGACTGACTTATTATTTAAAAAGAGGCTGCATGTTAATAATATACAACTTCATAGGCCTTTCTATAGAGGTACCCTATAACAGGTTTACATTACAATAAAAAACACTTGGATATAAAAATAGAAGCTATTCCTTAGGTATTCATGTACTAGTTTACATTCATCACTAGCAAGAAATGAATGTTTCAAGATCTACTTATAAATAAGAATTAAAATGCCACATAATTGGTTTATACTATAATAAAAAAAGTGTTAAAATAGATAAATATCCTAGCACAGACTATGTTTCATTTTGTACTGTGATCATTACTAAAGAATTGTTTAGGATTCATGCATAAAATAAGAATTAGAACTGTACACACCAGAGAGAACAACAGATCTTGTTATAGAAAAATAAAAACAAAACTTCAATTCCTAAGGTTTACACAATCAAAATTTTAGGAGCAAAAGAGATCACAGGTATCCCATCCTGCATTATGAACTATAGACAATATAAAACAACCCTACAAAATAACACACCAAGGCAGATGAAAATCTACTCTATTTTATACCAGTTACAGATTTGCTATCAGTTAATAATATCTGTAGTTATTTGCAAGACTGGCATCTCACTGGTTAATTAATACTAAAGTCTCTTCTTGGTTGTTAATTCTTTCCAGTGAATTACATGTGTATGAGGCAAGAGCCTCCATCACTGGAAGACGGCTGGCTGTTAGCGCTGCAAGGCCTTATAAGGTGTTTTCACTGCTTTCAAATCTGCTTCATCATAATAACACCATCTTTTCATGCTTCACTTTTGCATATGAAGCTGAAGGAAAGAAGATGAAGTTCTTTGTTACAGTGATTTCAATATCAATCTTTCCCCATATTCTTAGTCTACACACACAAAACCAAGAAGCCTCTTAAAAGATGGTGATTTATGAACTTGTAAAACCCAAGAAGTCAATCAATATGTAATGAAGTAAAGAAAAAAGAAAGAAAAGCAGGCAGGTGTGACAGAACACTTGGTCGATGGCAATTACTGACATGCCTGGATTGAAAGCATTCAGTTCACTTACTAAGACCTCCAATTCTGATAAACACTGATTGATGAGTGAGAGACACATTTCAGATCGCACGTGCCTCTTCATTTTCCCTTCTTAAGTCACAGGTGATGGGTTTGTGCTTATGAACGTAGGAGGTTTTGTTCCAATCTCTCATTCCCTCTTTTGCTCATTTTCATATAAATGACTCCCTGTAAGTTCATGTGAGGGAATACTATTTGTTTTCAGAGCGAAGTTACCATCATAATGCTCTCATATTTCAAGAACAAACTTTAGGAACTTTAACTTAGTTTTAAACCACAAAAAAAGGTTTCCAAATGGCACATTATTACCTTAAAATTCAGCCTGAAATGCTAAAAATGCTGAAATCTAGTTGTGTGACAGCAAAGATTTCAAATTTTAGAATACTAGACTGCAAATCTTAGTGATATGATCCTAGGTAATCCATTGACCCTCTCTGAACCTAAATTCATTTGTAATAAAAGGAAAAACAGATTTACTTTAAAGTTTCTTGCAGTCTTAAAATTCCATTATTCTTATATCTTATTAACATCATTAGTATATCTGTGTTGCTAAAATTTATTCTTTCCCTTAGGACTATCTCCTAACACAGGTCATTTTAAGACCAAACTCTGTCTGACTTAAATATATGTGAATATCTCTTAATGTAGTAAGTTTTAAAATCCTATATTTGAATTATAAGTGTTATTCCCATCAGTTTTTCTCAGTTTCCAATAATCATTATTTCTCATAATGATAATATAAACAAACAAAATTGGGCAAAATTTGAGTGGATAACAAGTAGGGTTAAATTTTTCTGCAGAAATTTAGTCAAAGGGTAAATTTTTATGTATTCTAGCAAAACAGATATTATATTCAAAACATCCTACAGCTATTCTAATAATCTATCCCCAACATTCATTACCTTTCATATTTACATCTTTCCTTTGGCAATTTAAACAGGAGGAAAAATGTGCAGAGGGTAATGCTGTCTCCATGAAACATGAAATCTAGTATTGGGGTGTGTTCATTCAAACACTAAAAAATTATACACTCTTCCAACTCATTTTCTCTAATTCTTCAACTGCTACCTGAGAAAATAAGATTAAAATTGAACCATTTTTGCAAAAAGAAAAAAAAAGACTTTAATGTCCAAGAAAAATTTAAAACATAGTTACTTTTGCTGTGGAAGAAAGAAAATGGTTATACAACAAAAGATGGAGGAAAACAAAAGAGTAGGGAAAATAAATTAAAGTTGAAATAATTTTAACTATCTTAAATTATTTTTATTTCTGATTGCCACGTAGTTAATTATGCATGTTCATAGTCTAGAATGCAATGTTTCATTTAACAAATATGTTGTGTCCTGATCAAGTCAGGGTAATTACCATATTCATCGCCTTATATTTTTATCATTTTTTTACAGTTAGTTTATTCAAAATCCCCTTCTCAAGCTATATTGAGTCACATAACATATTATTGCCCTACTATGGACTAGAACACCAGAACTTAGTCATCCCATGTAACTTGAACATGGTACCTTTCATTAACATTTCTACTTTCTTCTCTTTTCCATACTCTCTCTAGCCTCATAACCATTATTCAACCCTTACCCTTTATGAAATCAATTTTTTTAGATTGCACATATGAGTGAAATCATGTGATCCTTGTCTTTCTGTGCCTGCCTTATTCAGCTTAACAGTCTCAAATTTCACCCATACTGTCACAACTGACAAAATTCTACATTTTTCATGATTTATCCTATTCCCATTGTGTATATGCATCACATTTTCTTCATTCATTCATGTATTGATGGAATTTTGGTTGATTCTATATCTAGGCTACTGTGAATAGTGCTGCAATAAATATAGGAGTCCTAGTAAATACAGGAGTGCTGATTTCAACTTCTTTGGATATAGACAGTAACAAAATTCCTGAATCTCATGATACTTCACGTTTACTTTTAAAGGAAGCCCCATTCTGTTTTCCACAGTTGCTTTGTTAATTTACATTCTACCAACAATGTAAGAGTTTCCTTTTCTTCACATTCTTGGAAGCATTTTTCCTTTTTTGTCTTTTTGATAATAGCTATTCTAACTGGGGTGAGGTGATATCTCATTATGGTTTTGATTTGCATTTCTCTGATTATAGTGATTTTCAGTCACTTGTCTCCGTATATATCTGTTGATTACTTGTATACCTTCTTTTAACAAATGTTTATTAAGATTTTAGCTCTTTTTTAAAAAAAATTTGGATTAGGTTTTGGTGGTTGGTTTTGCTATTTAGTTCCTTAGATGCTCTAGGTATTAACCCCTTGTCAGATGTATAGTTCTTAAATATTTCATGCTGTCTTAGCTCTGATGACTGCTGTCTTCTTTCCTTTTCCTTTTTTCTGTGCCAAAGCTATTCAGTTTGATATAATCCAGCTTGTCAATTTTTGCTGCTGTTGATTGTGCTTTGGGGTTATAGTAAAATGAAGTCTTTGCCCAGACCAATATCAAGAGGCAATTTTCCTATATTTTTTTAGTAGTTTTATGATTCAGGGCCTTATATATAAGACATTAGTCCATTTTGAGTTGATATTTATTTATGAGAGACAAAAACATTTTCATTATTTTCTTTTAATCTTTAAATTTTCATTTAAATACTCTTCTCATGTAAATTATTACAGTCGTTATCTATATGAAATTGCTAGCAGACTTGCTCCTTTTCAGAAGATAATCTGAAATGAGATGGTAGAATACAAAAGAAAGGCAAACAGGCAGGCTTCCTCAAAGAAGTCATCTGTAAAGCAAATCTACCAGCAAATGTTCAACAATGCCTAACAACTGGTAATGCTGATTTGGGAGGGAGACTTGCTTGCTCATTCATAGAGGAAGTTGGAAAATGGCTCCCTTCTTATTTGGAAAGGATAGTCACAGCAGTTCAAGTTACCAACAAACATATCTCATGTGTCTGTAATTTTTCTTAATCTTTCTTTCAGGTGGAAAAAGATGAAGAAGGAGTGTAAAAATGTGTTTTACTTCACCAGTCACAGAAGGTGTACATGAAACCAGGAAAGGGCAGATGAGACAAACAAGTAAAACTTGAAACCTTCCAAAGTTCCAGGGAAAAATTGGGTTTCGAGGCTCAGATACCAAAGGCTAACATAGGTAGGGTGACAGGTCTCCCTGATGTGGTCAGAGCTTCCTTCTCTCCTACAATCATTTAATGGAATTTCAGTGTCTAATGTACCTAAATCACTCACTTGAATTCCTGATAACACTTACCAAAACTCTACTTTGAATACCTAATTCCATAACCTTACGCCTACTCCCTTGTTTTTCCTTGGAATTGCTGAACCTCTGAAATCACCTAAGGAAGCCCAAGATCGCTAATAATTTTCAAAATTTCTACATCTCCAAATCACTTACCACTCCCTTTAAACTTGTTCTTCATCTCTGCTAGCTAACCCTTCAACAAATGACAAATTCATTTGCTTCTCCAGTTAGTTTCCCTAAATAAACCCATTCATGGGCATCTTAAATCATATCATTTCGTGTTGATCTTACCCATGTCTCTTGACAGCCTGTAATAACTCCTCTATCTGTTTTGTTTTGTTTTCTAAGATTTACAGATTGCTTTGGACTACAAGAAAGTTTTATATAACACTGTGATGTTAGTACTCTGCTACATGAGCCCTAACCACATCACAGCCCTCATGCCTGCCTGGTAAATACTGCTTTTGTATTTGTCAGCTTTCACTGTAACAAAATACCTGAGATAATATACTTTTAAGGAGGCTCACAGTTTTGGAGATTCCAATTCACAGTTAGTCTGTTGCTTTTGGGCTGGTGGTAATGCAGAATGCAGTACATCATCATAGTAGTATATGGCAGGGGGAAATGTTCACCTCATGGAGGTTGGGAAGTGAAAACAGAAAGTGGAGGGGGCTAGTATCTCCTCCAAGGACACACCTCCAACATCCCATCTCCTAAAGGCTGCACCACCTCCTGTGAACACCACTGACTAGGGACCAACCTTTAACATACGAATCTTTGGTGAACACTTAGCCAAAATGAACAGTACTTAGATTTGTGTGCTCAGGGCCACATTGCCAAGTCAAATTCTTTATTTCCTTAGGGTCTTTATCTTTTTTGCAATCTTTTCACCCTAGCCTCACTTGCTAACTAATCTTTTGGAAATTCCCTTTCTTTTGGTCTCATTTCCTCGTCTTTCCCCTTTCTTGTAGAGTGAGCCTGGTCCACTTTTACTTACAGAAAATAGTTCTGCAGATTCATGTGAACTTTCTCTAGGCTCTCTTAATATCTTCTTATCCTGTTTCTTTGTTGTAGAATTTTTGCAAATAAATATCTTTCTTCTCTTGTATTTTTCCTCTGGTCTCCTTTCAGTACATGCTACTCAACTGCTGGGGCACCATTCTCCTGGGAGACAATGTGTTTGAAGCCCAGCCCCTGTTTCTACCAGCCCTTTCCTCTCTGCCTACAAATATACTTGGTTTCCTCTTTTCAAAACCTTTCTTGGACACAGGTTTCTTTCTGAGTTTCAGTCCCTCCTCTCCCTCATTGCCAAATTTCGTGGACAAGTATTCAAAATTTGCTGCCTCCACTTTCTCCTCCACTCAACCTACTGCCATTTGGCAGACATCCCTCCCCACCACCCCACTGTAACTGCTCAGTGAATGGTCAGTCATTTTGTCCTAACTCCAAGTCCAAAAATCCAATGGCCTTTTTCAGCTTTCATCCACTCCTACATCCTTAATCACAGTGTGACAGAAGATGAGAGTGACACAGCCTTGCATACACGCTTTCACTGAAAATCTCTGATTCCTTGGCTTTGGAGGACCTTTCTGGTCCATCATTGCTCAGACTCATTTTCCAGTGATTCCTTCCCTCTGCCTAATTTCAGACATGGATAATCTCAGAGCTCTATCTTCAGCTCTTATGTTTTCTCTCAGGCAGTATTGTGTATTATGGCCTAAGAGATGAATCTGCCAATGGCCAGGTTTTACAAATAAAGAGTTATGAAATACATAATTATGCTTATGCATGCACCTATGGCCGCTACCAGCTACAAAGATAAAGATGAGGAATAATAATAAAGACAGAAAGGTCAACAAAGTGTATAATAATTTTCTGATCCTTTGCAGCAAACATCAGCTAAATCATCTCTAGAGTGCTTATACAGCAGTCTCCAGAGTGTGGGCCAGACCCACAGCACTGGCATTACCTGGGACTTGAAGAAATACAATTCTTCAGCTCCACCCTAAAGATACCAAGTCAGCAATTATGGGGTAGGACACAGACATCTATTTATTAACATATCCTCTGAGTGATTATGGTGGTTGTTAATATTTGAGCACTGCTGGTCTATGCACTCACACTGGAGAAGCTCTAGGGCTTCCAGGGCTATCCAAACCTGTGATGGTGACTCTTAAATCAAGTTCTACTACTGTACTCTAAATTTTACTTTATACTCCAACTAACTGCCAAGTATTTCCACTGGAATCTCCTTCATTCATTCTCAAAACTCATTCTCAATACCCTTTATAGAAAAACCTGTTATCTGTGCAGTGACAGGTTTGCCAGACTAAAGTATGCCTCATGAAATATTTGGGGCACATATGCAAAATAATTATAAATTGTTAACAAAAAATTCAAATTTAACTAATAATTTAATATAATTTTTATTTACTCAATGTACTAATTTAATGCAAGGATCATAAACCAAGCCCGGAAAATGTTTCTACTGAAAAGAATCATGACATTCTACTCAGGAGCCAATGACATAAATGAAGTACATGACAATATGATAACCTCAAATCTTATTTAAAATCTCCTTCCTCCTTCCTATATAATTTAACAGCCACAAAACCTTTAGTGATTAAGCTTTCTCAAATTTCACTTCTATATATCCAGAAAAGGGAATTCTGACTCTGGAGTTCAGAGTAGAGTGCTCAGGCAGAGAGGTACATTCTAATTAATTGTGTATAGAAGAAAAGGGATAGAATGAGTCTTCAAGGAAAGATGAAGAATTAAGTATACTTGTATTCTCCTATCTTTGAACCTTGATCATTGTCAATTGTTATATGCAATGCACAGTAACATAGCTGAACCTTAACTATTTTAATGTATCTTAATAAAGATTGGCTCCACTGTTTAAAAATGATATCTAGTGAAAATATCAGTTTATAGAGTCTGGATCTAAAATTAAAGGCAAGTTATCATTCTAACTCCAGACCACAAACCAAAGCAATGCACCTCATCTGGTATCATTTTATCCTATTAGCAGGACAAGGATCCAGGAAAAATTCTGTCACATTTTACTTACTAACACAGATGACATCAAATGTCCATTAACCAGCATCCTTTGAAAGAAGAAAACAGATTTTTAAAACAATGGACTGTGTAAGATGCAAAATTTTAAACCTATATTTAAAGTATTTTGACAGTTTTCTATTTAGGAAAAAGACACTTTTCTAAAACATAAAACAAGATATTTTTTTTTAATCAAGCCTTCGGCAAAGATGATTTCCATCTAACTCTGAGCAAACTTCACCCAAAAGCCACAAAAAGAAATTTACTGCTGTTATAATTCACCCACACCTGAACACATTCAACTGAATCATCTGTAATAATGTGAATAAGAACAGCAGAGGCAAAGGAAATTCAGATTTTATCTCATTTTAACTAATATATACATTACTCTTTAAACTTAATCTTTTCTCGTGTTAACCAATATTGGTTGATTTTGTTTCAACAGCTCTTATACTCAACATCTGGTTTAGGTGAAAAAAGAAAACAATGGGAAACAGGCAGCTGCCATCGGGAACGTGTAAATTAAATACAACTATTTTCTGGCCTTATATTGCTAACAGTGTTTTATAAATTCAAGTTTACAACTCATAAATTGCTTGTTTCTACAAAAGATTAATTTGTAAGTGTTCCTTAAAGGAAAAGATTTAACCACTATGAATTTTTTTTTTTAAAATAACACTTCCTTTCCTAGAAGATACCCACTAAATAAAATTCCCTTCCAATTATTAATTGAATAAATAAGAATTGTCAGGATAGATCAGGAGTAAGTTAAGACCTTTGATTCCTCAATTAGCAGCTAATGAGAAACAAGTCCCATTCAGCCACTGTATCAGGACTTGCCAGCACTGAACAGCAGCCCTACTTTCAGAGGTGGCCACAAGATTCATATTAAAACCACGTCCATGGTAGTATAGACACTTCCCTGTCCTAATGAGGACAGCACATACACTGTAGCAATTATCACTTTCTCATTCATGAGAGTCACCTACAGGCTGTGTTTCATTCCCCAAGCCTTAATTTCCTTGAGTGCAAGTGATCTCCTTGACCCTCCTAGAATCCAGAATGTTTCCACTGTATAACAGGGCCCTGTGGATGCATAGAAGATAGTAATAAAATGGACAGGAGATATGTAACTATACACAAAAGGTGTTTTATGCTTTCACTTTGAAAGTTGTACTTACTTGACTTTTCAAATATTGTTCCACCATTTTAACCACTAGAAGTTTTCTAATGCTTTGCATCAAAATTATGAAGGAGTAATGCTTCTCTTTGCAAAACACAAGATAGCCTGTTTTTTTTAGAGGTCTGAGCAGTCCTTCACTACCAGAAGACAGTCAGATAACTTTCCAAAGGACGCTGGTTTACAAAAGGCTAACACAACATCTTCACAAATTTTTGTTTGATACAACATCTTAATCCAGAGATACCTGCTTAAGTTTTGAAAATAATCAAATTATCCATCCTAGAATTTTCAGTGTTAACAGAAACAGTTGCTCAAAATACCTCTGCCATCTATATCATCATTCAAATTCTTGATACATAGAAGACAGCCAAACTCCTTCTCAGTTCCTTAGAATCCTTATATGAAGTGCAAGCCATACTTTTCTTGTTTTAGTGGTTATTTTAGCCAAAATATCAGTGCAAACTCAGTAGACAGTTCTGTATTAGTAATTTGTAAAGAAAATTCAGCATATAATAAAATAATAAACAGTGAATAATTATTTAATTAGTTAACCATTTAGAACTATGACCAATTTCTTCAAGTGTAAAAATTCCATTCATACTAGATTTATGAAAGACATCATACTTTTTTTTTTTTTTTGGTACCAGGAATTGAACTCACAACCTCATGCCTACCAGGCAGGTGCTTAAACCACTGAGTTAAATCCCCGGCCATATTTTATTGAGACAGGGTCTCACTATGCAGTTCAGACTGGACTTGAACTCACTTTGTAGTCCAGGCTGGTCTCGAACTCACTACAATCGTCATGCCTCAGCCTCCTGAGTGCTGGGATTAAAGGCATGTGCCACTATGCTCAGCTAGATATCAAACTTTTCTAACTAGAAGTCTTAAAAAAAATAAAAAGCCACACCTCTGAGGCTAGTAAATGAAAACATAATAAATAAATAAATGTTCTACCTAAATAAGCAAATGAAACACCGGTAATATTCTGTATTCATTAAAGGCTGTCAATTTGTAACTGAATTAAAATTAGATCCCTACGTATAATAACTACTTACTATTAATACTATTGCTAAATTGGATGAAATAAAATTTGAATTTCAGACAATTTAATTTTAAAGCAAGTATTACATGAACATTTGCCAAAACAGAACCAAAATTTTCTATGAAAACAAGAACTCCTCACAGATGTGAGTGAATAAAACATCTATCTAAAAATACATTATTTAGCAATGATAAAAATAGTTGAGACAGCAAAAGAAAAACATCACAAATGAGCTTTCCCTATACTGCCTTGGCATACAAACAAATCTTTCTTGCAAATATAAGTATTCCATTCCTTGAGGCACTACACTGCTGAGAGACAGAAGAGAGCTGCTAAGAGGTCTTGCAATGAAAATGTCCACTACAGAAGGAGCTGCTAAATACAGCAGCCTCAACTAGCAGTTCCAAAGCCCACAAAGAGTTAAACACCTAGCATAGCTCAGTAATGAATGCTTACTAAGTTTGGCCAAGGAATATCAAGTAGATACCAGTGCTGAAGCAACTGCTAAAGGGATGACCTCCTTGAATCTCATTTGCATATCAATGAGATGTCACAAAGGCATTAAGTCTGAAACTGCAATGCTTTTTCTAATCCATGCTTTATTTTGTTGTGACATTAAGCTTTTTAAAGTAAAAACAGAAATGATTTCAGCAATATGACACAGGAGTGGGGTACCAATGTGTATTAGAAAACAGACTGGAAAACAGTGCTATCGAATCACTTTGTGAGCAAAACCATCTGAAAAGAACAATAAAATAAGTTTCAAGAAAATTTCCCAAAGTGAAACCAGGTAAGTAAGTTGCTGGCTTTTTGTCAACTGATATATATGGTATTTGAGCCAAGAATAATGCATGTCTACTCACAACAGACAAACCAATATGTCAATAAAATGAGCCAAACTTTCTCAAAGTGTATCTGTTACAGCCTTAGGCTGTTGTCTATAATGAGGCAAAAGCCTTCAATTACAGTTTAGGGCTTGTCTTTGTTTTGTCATATTTTATTTTAAGGAATGATGCTTGAAAGTACCATTATCATTAATTACTAAAAAGGGACAGTGGGGCTTTTACCTCTATCAATAACAAATACAATTTCTTTTAATACACTGGATCAAATTACACATACAACTAATGTTGCAAAAACAAGGAAAAATAGCATTGTAAATGAAGCTTTTGTGCTGCATGCATTTACAATCAAAAAGATGTTCGATAAAATTTTGAATACCCAAACTCCACCTATATTCTTAAAAGAAGAGCAAAATATATCCAAGGTTTAAATGTCACAAGTTCATGTCTTTCAGAGTCTTACGCAACAGATTCAAATTTCAAACCTAAGCATGGTGCAATTAAACAAAAATAAAAAACAAAAGCAAAATCTCCAAGATGCTATGAACAACCAGCTTATCCAGTGAATGTGGTTTTGCTGCAGAAATTAGCAAAGAACATATAGGTATTTATACACTTCTGTGATTTAGACAAGCAAAAGGAAAATGAAGTTTAGCTGCCTACTACTAAAATTCTTGAATCACCCTTCCAAAGGCATAAAAAATAACTCTCTTACCTTAGTGATTATGATAGAAACTCAAGTTATTCACCAGCCATTATGAATCTACTTCAGGCAATGAAATTAATATCTTCTTCCATGAAACAGGAAGCCTTTTAGTAATGACCTTGGACCAGATAATAGGAAAGGCAGGAAAAGCAGGGTCCAAAGCCAGAGGGTAATTGTGATTCAAAGACTCCTTTATGCAAATAAGACCTCTAATCAAGCTAATGCAATTTTCTACATTTTATCTTCCATCTTTTTTATTTACATTCAGCTGAGAAGTCAAACTCAGAAAATGGTGGTTTTCTGACTTCTTGATTCAGCCTCTCCCATGTAAAAACAGCCATGGAGAAATGCGTGACAGTCACTCAGAATCTAATAGTTCACTCCCAGGGGTAACATGTCAGAGTTCCAGAACATTGTCAGTTCCAGTCAGCTGCAAATTACTTAGGGTGCAAAACCCCCACATTTATTGAACACTGGTTAACTTTTCCACTGCTTTTTGAGTTGTCGGATAGCCTGAAACGGAAGTAGTGCCCAAGAGAAGGAACTGCACCTCTGATCTCGAGGCACTCCTTTGCTCCATGTGACCTGGATGAACACTCAAGTTTGAGAAAATTGTTGGGACTCAGAACACAATATCCAAAAGTAGGATGCCTTGGCACGCTGAATACTTTGAACTAAAGGAAATCTACAGAGTCTCAAAAGAAAGTCCACTCTGATTTTCTCCTGCTTTCCTTTCTACTTCTCCCAATTCCCCAAAGTTAGGCCATAGAAGCTAGGGTTTCTCCTCTGTAAAGCAGGTCATAGAAACTGAAATTCTTCCGCAAACCAAGCCATAAAACTTAGATATATTACTCTAACCTCTCCCCACTTTTCTATGTAGGAATAGGCCATAAAGAAGTTTTCTGATCTGCCTTGTCAGATTACAGTTCCTGTGACTCTTGTTATAGAGAGGTCCTGCTCTACACCCATGAGGAAGAAATGATACACAGAGAGGTCAGCAAAAATCTGGACAGAAATCTGTTAGCTCATATCCATTTTGGACAAACATATTTCTCTGCAGCTGTCCATACTTCAAACCTAAGCCTCAAAACTGATAGTTTTTCCTAGGTGTTTGGGTATTCATTTTAAAAGGCTACTGTGTCATGTAAAATTTTGATTAAATAAATTTTTAATGTTTTCTCCTGTTAGGCTGTCTTTGTCAGTTTTATTTCAGGCCTTTCCAGGCACCTGGGAGAGTTGAGGAATCTTTTCTGTCCCTAGAAAGTCAAACTGTATTTGTCATGAACTTTCAGGTGTTTAAAAGAGTGCTAGTCTGGCAAAACTAAATGATTCTCCATGATTAGTGCAGACTCACTATAACTATGAGTCAAGTTGAGTACAGGCCAGAAACCCAGAACAGGCAGTAGGGTAAGATAAATTTGGGTTAGAATCCTGAATGTACAATTATCTCCTGAGCAATGTCATTATGAGCCAGTCACTTATCAGCACTGTGCCTCAATTTTGTCATGTGCAAAACAGAAATAAGAATAGTACCTGCTCATAAAGTTTAGGAGGGTGTAAATGAGATAACATTCTCATTAATGTTTGCTGTTATACTCATTAATGAAATGAAATATTATAAATGGTAAAGTCCTAAACAAATGCAGTTTATTTATATTCTCAAGAATTATTTTTCAGAGGCACAGAGCCTGCCTGGACAACATGAGGTTCTGAGTTCAATCCCTGGGAAAGAAAAAAAAAAAGAATCAATTTTCAATAGTCTCCTATGAATTCATTGCCACTTGAAGGAAGTCCCAAAGTATTCCGTTTTTCAAGGTTTTTACCTGCACTCTCTTTTCTTCACATTTCTCTCATAAACTTATTGCCATCCCTATGGTAAAACTGGAATAATAAAATTTTCCTTTTTATTTACCCATGGTTCTTGTCATTATCTGAGGTTGAGAATACAGCTCAGAGGCACAAGTGCCTGCCTGGCAAGTGTGAGGTCATGAGTTCCATCCCCAGTACCAAAAACAAAAAAATAAAAAGCCTGTTCTTGTCATTATTTGTATTATTCGAATAACTCACAGCAGCAGGTTTCTTAAACTTGGATCAACAGCAATCACAACTACCATCCTTAAAGTTAATAGATAGAAATAAATTTAAGAGAGTTTGAGTCACCTGCCCAATCTCTACCTGAAATAAGCATGCAATCAAATATTTCTTTAAAAACCTACACTTACTAGGAAAACAAAATTTCAAGATAACCCAGTACCTCCAACCAGAATGCAACCTTCACTTTCTAACTTGGTAATACCAAAAATGACTGTGAGGATATACTTGTAGCAACCTTTAGGTAGGTCAATGTGGGAACTGATTCTTGATCCATCTTACAGAACACAGATGATGCAACAATAAAGGTAGATATGCAGCGAGTTTGATGCAGTAGTATGCCCATTTCTTCCTTTGCTCTCTTTCTCTTCTTCTAATTCCTATTCAAGATCTCAGGGAACAACACTTGGAATTCCAGCAGGCATCACCTGTAGTTTGTCTTGAAGATTCTAAAGCATTCCAACATCCAAAACCTATGTACTATCTCATGCATGCATTCATCTAACAAATATTCAGTGAACACCTATTTTGCAGCACCAACTATCCATACAAAGAACTCAGGACAAGAAATACCATTTGATAGCTATTTAAGACTATCATTTTTCAGATGATACATTTTCTCTCACATCCACCATTACAAAGCCTTCTCAGTTGGATGAAAAAGAGAAACAATGTTAAAACATTTTGGAATATAGGTGTAGCTGAACGTTCTCTTCAGTTTTCATTGATGTACTCAGGCCCCAGTTTAGTCCTCATCAGAGATATTAATAGTAACAGAAAGTTATTGTGAGGCCAAGAAAAAGAAATAAAGAGCCTTTAGTCCCAAACAAAGGAAAAGACTCCCATCAGTAAAGCCACCATGAAGAAACTGCTGGAACTTGGTCACCACTGTGTGATCTACACAGCCTGCCCACGAATTCTCTTTCCAGTTGAGTGCTAACAATGATCATATCACAAACTGCTCCTGCCTGTCCAGAAATCTTCATGGAAGGAAAGAATCAAGCTGTCCTTTAATCTAAAGAAATGTGAATTAACTCCCTGCCTTTTTAATTACTTGCAATTATTTATAATTATTTATAAGGATTTTTTGCATAATAAAATCCAACTCTAATCAATATATGCAGTACATCCCAGCTGATTAGTGTAATTCTCACTCCACCATGATGCTGGAGCTGTGCCAATCTTACCTAGCACACAATTAAATGTGTGGTAATGCCTGCTGCTACCCACCAGGCCTCACGAGTTAATAGGGAAAAAATGGAATTTGCATTTGCCTCTACCAGCCCCTATTGCCCTCACTCTCTCTCAACTGCTTGTAGACACGTACTAAGTATGTCTGGAGAAATAAAGGTCTGAAGCAGTCATACAAACCTAAAAGGCACAGGAGCATGAAAAATGAATCTTCAAAACCTAACTGATCATCTTCTCATTCAGTAAATCCTTGCAGAAATAAGATATCCCTCTTTCCACCTATAATTTTAACACCGAACTGTGGGAAAATTCTAAGTACAGAAAAGTCCCAAAGATATAGACCACCCCAAATCTACTATTATGAATTATATTCAATGTACCTTTAAGCTAATTTTCAAGAAACACAAATCACTTAATAAGAAGTCAAGAGTATTATGTATTTCTCATGCTCCTGTGAATTTGGCATTAATGAGATTTTGTTTGTTAAGCCCACAGAATGACAAAGTGTCTAAAAGACAGACACAGTCTTTTTCAATTTCCACTCATTCAAAACATAGTTATTGAACATTTTGTACAATATGACATTCCCAAGACACACACCTGTTTACATGTTAATTTTCTATCCTGGCCCTAAAATACTGTATAGAGTGTAGCGCAACTGGAAAAAGAAAAATAGATAGGGAATTTTATAAGACTTTCCTTTTAATTTATTCTATTACTAACTGCCAGGTAATTTCACATTCATTTATATACTTACAGACTTTACTGTATTACAGACACTGTGCATACAACACTGAATGCAGAATTTTCTTGTAGAAAATGGTCAGAATCAGGTAAGCAGCACTCCTGGAAAGCTCTCAATATACATAGGAAAATCTCAACCCATTATGAATATTTAAGAATCACTTGATTTTTAAATATAAATTAGAACATTTTCAAGGATCCTTGCAATAATAACATTCTTACTTTTGTGTTCTATGCTTTTCACATATAATGAAATCAATACTAAGATACACTCCCACATCCTTATCCATATACCTTAGACTATGAACCTCACAATCCATCATAACCTATGATTAGGTAGAAAACTTTCATGGAAACAAAGTGTTGCTTTTGGAAAAGTGCCAGATACACAGACAAACTGAACATGCCTGGTTGGTGTCTTCACCACACTAGCTGAGACCTTATAGAAATCAGCATAGCTTTCACAGGTCAGACAATCAAGGACCTGAGTGCATACAGCTGCAGGATCTTTTCTTCCATTAGAAAATGTCAACTATGATAGTATACTCCATCCAGAATCTGAGTGCAGCTGTAAATCACAAAGGGACAATTTCCAATATTCAGTCATAGATGTTCAATTGTGAAAGTCAATAATCACTTTCCAAGTTGAATAAAACATAGTCATTCAATTTTAAAGAATAAACACAGGCAGGATCAGACACTAATAAGAGTTGAGGACCAAAAATAATATGCTATGCCCTGGGAATAATGGCTGATGGGTGAATGAGATATTATCACAGATAACTTCATTACAAGTCACAGAATAATGATGTCATAATAGTAATTCAGGCCAGACACCCTTAATCCAAAAATTGAAAATCTAAATTGCTCCAAAATCAGAAATTTTTGAGTGCTGATATGACACCACGAGTGGAAAATTCCATACCAAGACTTTCCTTCACATACAAAATTAAAAATTAAAAATTCTGAAACCTGAAATGCTTCTTGACTCAAGTATTTCAGGTAAGGAACACTCAACTTGTACAAAACATTGTGGGAACATAAGAGTAGAGAAAGAAGGAAGCCATATAGGGAAAGGTTGAAGCATGACTGCAGGAGAGCACCGGGTTCCAACTAGTGACTGCAGGAGCTCGAGAGAGGGCAGAGATGTAAAAAGATCAAAGAGTAACACTGGTAGAAAGGTCTGTAGAAGATAAGCAGCCCTGAGCAATCAGGGAATTCCTGGATGCTCCAGAGACTAAAAACAAGGGTGACCCTCATATAATATGTTCACAAAATAGCTGACATTGTCAGAGATATAGTTCTGGCTTGGCTTGGCCTGGCCTGGCCCTACTATTCAGAAATTCTTGAATTTTAACATTTCCTTATCTCTATATATGAAGTAAACATTACTATCTTTCCTTACCACAATCCCAACTTCTCCCTTTAGCTTTCAATCTGATGCTCTTCCTCAAAGCAGTAATGAGAGAAGGACAAATTAGTTTTACCCTCCACACTTTGTGTTAGTGCATAGTGGGTCTATTAATTAATGGGTTTCATTTTGGCAATTTGTAAATACACATAGCATACTTTAATCATTTCACCCAAGCATACTACCTCACCCACACTCATTTCTTTCACGTGGTGGGGGTTCAATGCATATAATATATTTTGACAATATTTATGCCCCCCTATTAACCACCTTCACATCCTCTTCTGTCCCCTTCTTCCCTTCTTCTTGTCTAATGATAGTCTTGTCATCATTTTTAGATTCTACATATTAGGAAGAATATGTGATATTTGTCTTTCTGAGTCTGGCTTATTTTGCTTAACATGATGAAATCAGATTCTTTCAACTTATCACATTTTTGAGGGAAAATATATCTCTGATTAATATATATATATATATATATATATATATACACTTACACTTTTGCCTCTCTTTAAGAAATGTGATACACGAAAGTCTAAGCTTAAAAGGAGAGACAAAATATCTTTTACTTCACAAAAGAGTTTGCCATAAGTTCTATTTAAATGAGTAGTGAGGTTTCTTTAATTGAATACATTTAAAATGTGATTTGCTTTGAAAAATATGATTTACACTCAACATTTAAAAACATATCTATTGTATGAGAGCAATCTGGGCTTATTCAGTTTGATAATTATAATAGCCACTGATGAGTTATATGGAAGAAGCTAATCTCATAAAATACTGGCATCTCCCACTCTTTTTTGGAGAACAGGTATAATATGATATTAATCTTCACTGTTTAGCAAAATTTTGTGGAGGGTAAATTGAACAGAATGTATGCACTGTTGAATATAATTTGGGAATAAAGTGATTAATGTAAGTAATTGCATATACAAAATTTACACTTTCAAAATAAAAGGTTATTGAATTATCAGACAATTCAAAGAGAACTAAGAAATTGATCTGGTATTATGTTATCATCTTACATTTCCAGTTCAATTTCCCAGATTGCCCTATTTCCTCATCATAGCTGTTGCCTGACTATAAATGTAAAATACTTCTGTCCTGTTGTTAATCTCAGGTCTTTCAAGTAGACAATGTGTCTTCAATTCATCACCTTACCAAGTAGGATTATACATGTATTATATGCCTATAAAGGTAAACATCATTCAGCAAAAAAAACTTTAGCTATTAAAGGGTTAGGCACTACCTTTGTTTAATATATACCATATAAAAATTAGTTTAAGGTAATAAAAGCACTATTACTACACATTTGCTAACAACATAGACACTCAACCAGCACATGCCATGAGAAAGACTAACAATATAATGTGTACTTAGTTCAACTAGACTGTGAATGATCTGCTATGTCTACTGGACAGATGGAATGCTGGATTACTTTAAACAGCTCCTAGAGAACATACTTACAAAGATGAGAAATTAAGACATCTTACAAAACTAGCTGTCAAATTGATACCAATATAAAAGGCAGCCACAACTTAACTTGTAGACAGGGAGTGACAAATCCTTAAAGATCTGGTGAACCATATTTCTCTTTTCTCCATTTGTTACTACATTCTCAAGTTATCTCTACACTAACTGCATTACTATTAAGCATTCAACTTCAAATAAACTTTAAAAAATATGATCCTTAAATAAGTTTGGTAGGAAACATATATGAAACAAGAAAAGAATTTTCTAAAACATTATGGGAGTGGAAAATTTTTAATGCCAACAATGAAAAATACAAAAGATCTGTACCACAAACTATCAGCCATAAAATGGAAATGGATACAGAGAAATGTGTAGCTAAATGTAAATTATGTCAACAGATAAATATAATATAGAGCTAGTAGTTATAAAGGTGAAATTACTCTCACAAGTTATTTTTAAACTGTTAGAGCAAAAATTCCACAACTATAGTACTACTTTCTAACATCCATTTTTAGCAGTATTAAGTTTGCCTAAAGGTTTGGTGATGTCGCACAATGTGAAGAGTTATCATATGCTCATTCCATCGGAATACCCATCAATGAGAGAAGTAATGCCATATTAAATCAGTTGCAAAGTTAAAAAAAAACACATAAAAAACATAAAAAAAAAAGTCAAGGAGCACAAAATGGCGAATGATCAAGTTACAACAGCTAAAAAGATCCTAGACATTATGAGCTCTTAATGAGTGAAACATGCCATGAGAAAAAGACCTTCTGTCAATAAATCCCAATCTTTGTTCACTAATTAAACCATCTTATACAGTGTCTGAATATGTAGACACCAGACTTCAACATTTCTTAATTATATTCAATTCCAGGCATATTTTTCCATTTAATTGACATTCTGAAATGCCTTTGCAGTCCTATCAGATAGGTACCAAATTCTCCAGAGAGATTACCACACACTTCTGAATTTTGATTCATCTGATTGAAACTGTTATCCAGAAAACACTGTTTTCAACTGTGGGAAAGAATCACACATCATCCTATCCATAACACCAGCAATGCTAGAGTCATCTGCATTTGACCCAGTTTCATGTGTACACTTCTTTGCAATGAGGTTCTACACAGCCAGGCTAATGTGCTGAAACTATGACTACAAAATTCTGCCTGGCATAGGACCATGCCACATGAATCACCCAACTCACTCCTCAACTTATCATAGCAACTGTCATCATTTAGCCACCGCTTACAGCCAAGCAGACAATTTTAAACCACAGTTAAAAATAGACTTCAAATGTCCAAATTATTAATCATATACTTAGACTGTAAAAGAATCAACAAAAACTCATGTGCCATAGTTGCTCTAGATTTCCAAAATACCAAAGCACTTTTCCTACCAAAATATAGGTTCTTTCTGCCTTAAAAGAACACACACACACACACACACACACACACACACACAGAGAACTTATGTGATTAAAAAAAAATCCTGACATTTATACTGTCATTAAGCTCATTTGTTTCTGAATTAATCCACATCATCTGGCATGTTTTCTGATGTGTAAAAGTGTTAAGTAATGTTCAATGATATTTAATAATTTGAGGTTTATTTCAAAATATAAAATATTGGTAGCTGCTCCACAGTGCTCACTTTTTAACCTCCCATTGTACTAAAAAGACTATAATTTTTTATCAGATTGTCTGAAACTTAGTTAAAGTCTGACAGTTTCATAAACTTCAGTTAACCTTTCATATTTGAAAGAAAGAAAAGCAGAAATACTACTGCATCTGCTCCACAAAGTACAAGTATCAACAAGTCATGGTAAACATCCAAGGTAAAAATTCCAGTCTTTCACTCTCATTCTGAAGGTTGGCATGATACAACACATCATTTACTTTATTTTTTGTAACTTTGAAAAACAAGGGACAAATCCGAATGCTGAATTTCTACGAGATAGAACACCTTCTCTATTCCAAAGTGAACTCTGAGATGCATAATTCAAATATAAGGAGCCTGAGCTGGGAGTGGCACACACGTTTAATCCCAGCACTCGAGAGGCTGAGACAGGATTATTGTGAGCTCAAGATTGGCCTGGGCTACAAAGTTAGTTCAAGGCCAGCCTGAACTGCATAGTGAGACCCAGTCTCAAAAAATAGGGCTAGGGATTTAGCTCAGTGGCATAAGCACCTGCCTGGCAAGCGTGAGGTTGTGAGTTCGATCCCTGGTACCAAAAAACAAAACAACAAACAAACAAATATAAGGAGCCTGGGGACTGAAAATATGCCATGTGCCCAAACATAAGGCTGCCAGATACATTAAAAAAGCCTATAAGGTGGGCATGGTGGCACACGTGTAATTCCAGCAGTCTGGAAAACTGAGGCAGGAGGGATCAAAATTTCAAGCCTAGTCTTGGCAACTTAGAGACTCACAAGACTTTGTCACAAAGAGAAAAAAAGAAAAAGATAAGGTTGGGGGATATAGCTGTGGATGTAAACCTTGTGTTCAATCCCAGTACCACAGGCAATAAAGATATAAAGTCAGCCTCTGAGTCCTTTTTCAATGTAAGAGTGGGAAATCACAAAAGGATAATGGAGAACGGTCCTGCATGAATTCTGGAGTCACCACAAAATGCTGAATAACTTTCTTTCTTTCTTCCTTTTTTTTTTTTTTTTTTTTTTTGGAACCTAGGGTCACAGTCATAACCTCATGCCTACCAGGCAGATGCTTAAGCCACTAAGCCAAACTCCTGGCCCTAGTTTTTTGAGACAGGTTCGCACTATGTAGTTCACGCCGGCCTTGTGCTCACTGTAGCCCAAGCCAGCCTCGAACTCACAACACTCTGCCTACTTCAGCTTCCCCAGTGCTGGGATTAAAGTGCGCCACCACGCCTGGCTGCTGAATAACTTCCTAAACAGTTTACTTAGCCTACTCCATTAGTATGTTCTCCCAAAAAGAAGTCCTTCTTTTCTCCTGAAAAAAGGAAGCAATTAATTTTGTAGTGCTTTGCATAATTTTGGGCTTCATTAAGAATTATTAAATCAAACTGTGTTTACTTTATAGCCCTCCTAATACTTATTCATCTCTCCCTCCTGCTGCAATCCTCTACTTAGTGACATTATTCTGTCAATTAATAAATACTTCAATGTGCTGATTTCTAGTAGGCACACATACATATCTCCCATCTTTCCAAAAGAACAATAAATACAGAGAAGCAATGGATCTATTTTACTATTCTTTGAATCTTGCCATTGCCTTGTGAGAGGCAGTTTTAGTAAACATTGCTGAAAAGAAGTTTAAAAGAAGTGAATATTTTAAAAGGCAAAAGAAGCAAAGAAAAATAAAACAGCAAAAGCAATGAAGTATCTGTTAAGAAAGAAGGGAAATGATCATAAATTCCATGTAGTTTTGCAAAATAAAAATCTAAAAGATAAATTTAAGACATACAAAACTCTGAATGCTCAGAAAGGTGTAATATTAAGTCTGCTTAGAGACCCCTCTCATATTCCCCGTAGCTTTTGTCTGCCCAGGCAAGGTAATGGCCTCAGGAAGCATGGTCTGAAAGGACAATCCTTCTACCTACCTTAGATCTCTCTCCGCTCAGGTCTCCATATCCATTTGCATCAACCCAGAGAAGAAAGTAAAAGTGTGACTATATGGAGAGTTTGATTATTACATTCAGAAATCTGTTCTCTATTTTTTCTGACCATCATCATGCCAGTAAATCATTCCCAAATTTTCATCTTTTCTATTTATTAGATTAAAAAGAAAACCTTTAAAATACTCTAAAATTAAGACTAGTCTGGGAATGCCATTTCAACTTAAATGATTAAAATGGCTCATTCATCACTATTACATGTAACTGATAGCCTATTTTGGTAGACCAAAAACTGGCTTGAAGCCACTAGTGAAGTGTCAAATATGTTCTAAATAAATTCAATCTGTGGCATTAAGCTGACCTTTTTAGAAAGGAAGGGCAAACTTTTCTAAGATTATTCTTGGAAAGGAATGTGGGGAAAAGGAAGCAATGGTGTAAGGGCAGCTTAATAAATGAGAAGATAATCAGAAAAATCAATAATTTGAAAAGCATATAAAATCAAATTGACTAAAACACAGAAAGGTTATTTACACTAAGAGTGTTCACAGGGGAAATTGTCACACTGCACTGATTCTCAAGAGATCAGGCTAAAAATATATACACAGCCTTCACACTGGGTAGAAAAATGCCAATAATGACATATTCAACAATTAGAGATCAAAAAAAGCATGGCAAAAATTTTACCAATAAGCAAAACAATGCACACAAGGCGTTTCTTCTTTAAATAGTTTGAAGACACTGCATGTCTCTGGAAAACAGAGGTTCTCTCTTCTGTAAGAGGAACTTCAACAGCACAGGGCCCTTTCTTCTAGGTCTGTCACGTCTTTTTTTCTTTAAATATTTATTCCAACTCTGGTCTTTGCCATCATTAGTAAAAGCACTGATTCAACAGTCTTCTCTAGCAATCAAAGGAAATCAATTTGAATGAAATGGTCCACCTGATCCCATCAGATGGTCCTCTCCTCAATGTTCTTGCTGAATGAAAAACCTGGGAATTATTCACAATTGGAGAAACCAAAATCCCCAGTGCTATCCTTTTCCTTATTGCCTCAAAAGAAAAATCAACCTATCTGTCAATTGGACAGATACTGACACAGAGAAACATCATATGCATCTTCCCAAAGAGCAGCAAAAAGCCACCATGATCTTTTTGCATACTGAACTATCAAAAAAGTATAATAATACAACCAGTATGGAGAGCACTCCTCAGACTAGCTGTTAATAAGCAAATATCCTCTCCTCATTGGTAATTGCCTACTTCTTACTATTTGACATCATTCATCAGTCAGATTAAAGAAGGTCACTTTGCAGTATGTGAAGAAGGCAGGCTGAAGATAACACATTCTGAGGCATTGAAATATTCTTACATGAACAGCCTGAAGAGTCCCTGCTTTGCAAAAAGCAGTAGGCCAACAATACAAGCATATAACATACAGGTCAGGGGCCATCCACTCTGTTTATTGCTACTCATCTTATTTTTAGAAGATCAGCACAACTGAAATTGCCAGGTAACAGACAGACAGGGTCCTGACAATATTAAAAAAAAAAACTTTAAAATAATTCTGCAAGGAACCAAATAAAAGCAATAAGAAAGAAAGGAGAAAGGAAAAAGAAAAGGAACAGAAAGAAGGAAAGAAAAGGGTTGATAGCCAGTCACTGATCAACATACACTGGCTGTGAAAATCCTGCAGTGACAAGAGATG
Source organism: Dasyprocta punctata (assembly GCA_004363535.1). NCBI lineage: Eukaryota > Metazoa > Chordata > Mammalia > Rodentia > Dasyproctidae > Dasyprocta > Dasyprocta punctata. The sequence goes on along the minus strand of RJWM01005782.1, from coordinate 44,579 downwards.
GAGCCAGCCCAGCAACTGACCAATTTCTGATATCCAAGCCAGCTGTCTTTCATGTGGAGTTGTCTGCATGGTTCAGATATGAAGACATTATAACCGGACAGTGCTGGGAACTTTCTCATCCCAGTGCACTGTGCATGGAAACTGGCTCTGTATCATTTATTGTCCACACTCCAAAAAAACAAGGATTCATGATTGAATATCAGGATTTGGTTTATTTGGAAGACAACTTTTCTCCCTGAAAAATGTTATTAAAAAAAAAAAAGCCCTTCCCCCACCCCAACCCTGTTAGATAAAAAGCACATCAAAGAACTGAAGTTACGCATTTTTGTCTTTGTCTCTTGTGCCCTGGTTTTCTTGGCTGTTCTTTATTCTCGAACTGTTCAACTGCTCCAATTTAGGGAAAAGGAGAGAGAGAGAGAGAGAGAGAGAGAGAGAGAGAGAGAGAGAGAGAGAGAGCAGAAGCAATTGACTGCAATTTCTAGGATTCTGTAGAATCTCCAGCTCTCAGTCTCCTCCCTCTCCTTTTCTCTCTGCCTTCCCCTCCCTTTCTGTTCTGATTAGATTCAAATCTTCCTGTCACACTAGAGCGTCACTCAAGCATTCCATAACATGAAGAGAAGTTCAATGCCTGCCTGTGGAGATGAATCTGGAGTTTCTTTGATCCATGCCGAGATGTGAGCATCTCGATCCCAGATTCCTAGATGGCGGGCTTGCCCTTTCCACCACCTGATTTTGCTGCCTGAATCCAGGCAAAGTCATCTGCAGTATTTCTGGCTCTTTCTCAGTCTCTGCATTTAATTCGGTCGGCGCAAACCGAGAATCTAATCCTGGCAACAAAGCCAGGAGCTCAAATCCAGCGTAATGAACCGGTCGGCCAGCTCCCCACCCGCTTCCTCTCACCACCGCGGACCGCCTTTGAAAAGACAGGCTTGGGGGCCAGAGAATTAACACGTCCAAGGCGAGGAGGAGAAAAGTGGCGGAATACAACTGTCCAAGAATAGTGTGTGATTTGTTATTTGATTATGCATATATCTTTTAAGCATCAAGTTTCAACAAATAGGAACTCAAGTCGGTCAAGCAGGGATGGGAACGTCGTCCACCGCTTTCAAGCAGCCCAGACAGCTCGCTCGGTCCCCTGGCGCGCCCTCCCCCATCCGGCTAGGACCGAGCGAGTGGGGGAGGTTAGCGCGGGCTTGTCTGACACTTGTAAATGGAAGTGGGATCCAACTTGGAAAGAACACGCGGGAGTATGGGGGCAGGGAGGAGGAGAGGAGAAGAAAAGCTTTCTCAGCCGTTAGCGCTGTCCCGAGTCCTTCCATGCACCCGCGGCTGCCGCAGGTTCACGGAAACCAGAAGTGGGGTCCTGGTCGGCGCGTGGGAAGCGGGGAGAGGGAGCTGTGGCCCGAGAGCGAGCTGTCGGCGAGCTGGACACGGCGGACCGGCTGCCCGCTCTGCGGAGGCAGGCGCGTCTCCTCCCCTAGTCCCCCAGGGCCATCTAGCTGAGTATCGCAGTCTCTCCCGAGCTTCCTCCGGAGGCAGGGACACTCTCCCCCCACTGCTTGGTTTGCCCCCATTATTACACGGAGCTTCAGCCTCCGGATGCCACCTCCAACGCTCCTGTACACACACGCACACGCACACACACGGAACTGCCTGCTCCCCCCTCGCAGCAGACTCGAGAGGTCTGGTAGCTGCAGCCAAACTCCCGCCACCCCCGCATCCTTGCCCTACGCCTAACCCCGCCCATCAGACTCGGGTAGTGCAAAGTGAATTCGAGTCGCTTTCCGCGAAGTCTGACCGCGGTCAGTGTTGAACCGTATCGGAAAGCACACAAGACAAAAGTCAGCAATAGAGGAGGGGTAAATACAGAAAACAGTACTGCTAAAAATACCCGGGCTGCCACCTCGCGCAAGCCCGGGGCGGATGCACTTTAGCTCAGCGACCCCCACTGGCCGAATCCTCTCACTTACCGAGCGCCACGCGGAAGTGGTCCGGGCTACTTCAGTCGCTTCCCGGTCCGCGTCCCTAACATCCCTAACATCCCCACTCCAACCCTGCACACACACCCTAATCCCGACGAGCGTGTGCACTCCGCACCTTCGGGAAGGGCCCCTGAGCGCCTAGCTGGTGCGCCTTCCGGTTCCCATCCCCGACGGGGAGAGGGTCGGCTTGGCGTCCCCGGACAGCCAGATGCAGACCGCGGCTATTCTCTTTTCACAGAGGAGCAGCCACCCGCATGCCCGCCAAAAATCATGCACTTTCCTAACGCATTTCGCTTTCCTCTTCTGTCAAGGTAGCAGTAATAGTCTCTCTTCACCACCACTCTGAAAAGGCTGTCGCCTCCAGGCCGAGGGCCACTGCCATTCGGTACACCTCTCCCTGCCCACGAACCCCGCAAGCCCGAGTCGGACATGGGGAGTGAACCCGCGGACTACCTGGTACCCCTCTCCCTTTTTCTGGTGATAATGGAGACCGGGCTGTCTGATCTGCGCGGTGTCTGGTATAGCAAGGACCAAATTTGCGCCTCTGGGTCCCCCAAGTGCATCAGCAGACATCTGAACATCTCCATTGCGCCCGAGGAGCACCGGACGCCCAGTAGGGGCTCGCCTGGATTTCTCATCCACCTGCGGCCGGCGACCGGCGCTGGGGGACGGAGGCCAGGCTTGGGAGCACAGATCTGCAAGCCCGCTCTCGCCTTCTCCCTAAATCAAACTTGGCCAACTCTCCGCGCCAACCTCCGCCGCGGGGCCGAGCCTCCCCCTGGCTTGCAGCTGCGGTGACCGCAGCACCCGGCTGTGCCGAGGCAGGAACTTCACAAGGTGAAAAGTTTCCCCCACGCGTGCCGCCACCGGCTCTCGCTTCCCCGAGCCCACCCCACAGCCCCTTTGCACGCGGCAGCTCGGGCCATCCTCCGAAAGGCACGCTCCAGCCGGTGCACCAGGCAGCCAAATCAGCACGTTCAAAAGCCCCACGCACCCTTGCCTCAGTCGGAGATCCACCGCTCCTCCAGGCGCTTTCTCGTGGTCTCGTGCGGGCGCTCTCGCCTGGGGCGAGCCGGCCACCCGACCGCAGCCGCCGCAGTGCCCGCGCGCGCTCCCGGGCCTGGGGAAGGGAGCTTAGGCGCTCGGCGCTCGGGACGCCGCCACCGCCGCGGGTTCGCAGGCGGAGGAGGGGAGCGGCGGTGGAAGAGAGGGACGGGGGTGGGGTGGGGGAGCGAGATCCCAATCCGCAACCCGGATCACAGCGCAGCCTGCCGGGAGGAGCGCGGGCTCTCGGGTCTGCTGCGAGCTGCAACCGCGCCGCTACTGCTCGCCGCCTGGCTGCTCCGAGTTCCCCATCACAGAAGACGCAGACACACGACCAAGCCCCGCTCCTCTCCCCCCTCGCTGCTTCTCTCGCCGTCTCCTCCTCCCAAACCGCTAGCGAAAGGGGAGAGGGGGAGAGAAGCGTCCGCGTGCGTTGGGGATGACTGGCGATCTCCGAGCAGGCGCCGCGCCGCAGGGACGAGGGGGCGAGCGGAGGGGGCTGTGGGGAATTCGCCGCAAGCTGGAGGGCGCTCCCGGCGTCCGGGCTGGAAGCTGGACTAATTTTAGGGCCCGCGTCTTCCTCCACACCTAGAGGGTAACACCAAGGAGCTTTCCTGCCGCTAGAAGAGCCTTCGCCAGCTTTAGAGAGTTCGCACACACTACATTCAGTGCGACCTGCTCTGCAACCTTGTGCACAGATTGCACTTTGTTTCTGTAGTACAGATGAGCAAACTGAGGCACCACGAGGTTAGCATGGTTTGTCTAAGTTTCCAAGGCTAGCATGAAGATTAGACAATCAAAAATATTGTCTCTTTATTAAAAATATTTTTCTGAGATAGGTTTCCTATTACATCTCTACAGATTTTTAGATTCATTATGTTTATGTTGTGGAGAAGGGAATTAGACTAAAGAGATAACCTGGCCCTATCTATATATCTATATCTATATCTATATCTATATCTATATCTATATATATTGTGTGTGTGTGTGTGTGTGTGTAAATGTAAAAGAGCCACTCTAAAGGGGATGAGATTGATTTGAGATTTCATCTGGTAGTTCTGTTCCTGTAACTTCGGCACTACCCACCCAAGCCTGTGGGATTCCTGACTGAATTATCTCCTATCCCTACCTTACCTGTCTTCATCCCAACTGCTGCAGCCTCAGAGCCCACAATGCCCCCACCCAGTGCCACCAGCCGCAGCCCTGCCTGCCAATCTTGGCATTTCTGCCTTTCTTCCCTGCCAGCACAGAGGCATCCCGAATGGCACCACCCCCAGACACTGCCCTGTGCATCCACCCACCCACCCACACCCAGGATTCACATCTGTCTCTTAACTGTGGCACTTGCAAGCATTGTGCCTGGGGCTCACTCCCAAGCAGATTCTCTCTAACTCTGCTGTTGGTACCAGGAGAGAGGTGCACCAGGCCTGCAGACCTCTTACACTGGGGAAATCATTCCTTATTTTGAACCAGGAAATCCTTTTTGAGGAGGAGGTAGGGGTTTCTTCTAGAGGGCTTTGTGCTCAGTCACTAGAGCAAGCCCTTTGATGAGCCCAGTGAGCTTACCTTTCTGGCCTTCCAGCTCTAGCCTGGAGCCTCTGCCTTCTTAGCATTTACACAAAGGCCTTCCGCTTCCCTAGGAGGAAGGTGAGAAAACCCCTTGAAAGTCCCCAGCAGCCTTGCTGCCTTGACTGCCCCCTAAAGCATCCGCATGATCTGGTCACTCTGCCCTGAGAGTTTAATGGGAACACTAAGGAGCAGTGACAGCTCCCCATACATCAGCTAATTCAGGAGTAATAAGCATGATGTTTCCATGGTCTTCCTTGTCAGGAAGGCCAGAAGATGGATCTGCAGTGATGAAAACCACCAACAGGGTAGGAAAACTTATCTGCTCTCTAAAACATTGTCTTCCGAATAATTCTATTCTGATTTTATTTTTATTCAGCTGATTTCTAAGGCATTAAAGTTTATTGCCATATAAATATGTCCCTGACATGGCATTTTCCTTGCAACCAAAAGAATACAGCTAACTGCATGAAAGACTTTTAAAGAATCAATGTATTTCCTCCCCCAGTGCTTATGCGGAAGCACAGGAGTGAATTGGCTCCTGAAAGCAGCACACTGGGGAGTCACGTGGTGGATTTTTGGCCACTGGGATGCTCAAAGAAGTGCTGGCAGTGAGATGGGGCATCTTCCACCTTCTTCTTGGGAAGACTGCCAGGTGAGCGGAGCAGTGGCTGCTGCTGGTGGTGATGCTCTTAGATCCTGGCTCCTCAAAGTGTTCTTTTGTGCCTCGGGGGCACCTTATGCTTAAGTACAGAAATATACCTGAATTTCAGACTCCCCATCCCTAGGCAGTACATAGATAATAAAGTAAACAGTCTCTACTCCCAGGGTAGAAATAAATCATTACAGTTTATACGTAAGAGACTTCTTACAAGGATAGTAGCATGGTTTATCCAGTAGGACACCCACTCCTCTCGTCACTTCAGATTTGCATAGCATTTTAATACTAATTGAATTAATAATCTCGTGATATTAGAAAATCATTTCTTTCTTTAAAATAGCCTCGTATGTGCCAGTACTATTGAAGACACAGTGATTTCATGACAGCAGAGAATCTGTGTCATATTTACATTTCTAACTTGGCTTCCAGTATAAAACCTGGAAGAGTAAATATTGATAAATATTTAAAGAATGAACAAATGATGAAATCTGGAGAATCTTCTTTTAGAAGATCATGTGATGAATATGATAGATAAGACACTGACGTGTTCCAAGGAAAGTGTTATGGCTTGTATCTAAGTATTCTCCCCAAATCTCATAAACCTAGAGGTATGGCTTTGCAGAGGTGGCTGGATCTAGAGTACATGAATGCGGATCAAAGGTGTGAGACTATGGATTAAGGTTGTGATAACTAAATTGGTTCACTATTTAGCATAGTTCTGGGTGTGGATAATGGGAAGGCCTACCCTGTGTATGGGTGGCACCACCCTAACAGGATAAAAGCCTGGATCTGGATTGGACAAAAGGGAAAGGGAGGCTTGCTGCTTGCTGTTTCCTGGCTTCTCTGCCATTGATTGTTTCTCCTTTTTGATGCCTCTCTGCCATACCAACTTGCCTTGGAGCCAGTTGGCTGTGGACTGAAACCTACCTCTATAATGTGTGAGCCAAAATAAGTCTTTTCCTCTTTAAGAATAAAGAGGGAATTCACCCCAGCAACAAAAAGGTAGCAAAGACAGAAAGGAAACTAAAGCGAAAAACTGCATATTTAGAATAATTAAAATATGTTACTTGTGATATCACATATCTCATTCACCACTTCAAATTCTCTGACCTACCTACCCTTTTTAGCCATCAGTGAGGCCTCTGGTTTTAAGTGGACTCCAGTTAGCTCCACATGGGTGCGACCTGACAATACTTCAGCCTAGTCCTCTCCTGCAGCTCACCTATCCATTCGGGACGTCTTAACTGAAGTTTCAGTGTGAACTGAAAGCTAGAAATGCGAGAGATCAAACACACTCTGGCAAAGTTTGACCAACTGATAAATGCTACATGAATGTTTCAGGATTCTGATAGATATTGCATTCGACTCTCAAGTTGTCTTTCTTAATGAAATAGCCATTCTGCTAAAACAGTGGCTAACTTGATAGTACACCCTGGTCTGGCTCTTCATCATTCTCTGGCTCTTTCCCTCTGTCTCTCATATGTACCCTGGAATCTCATATGTTCCCCAACAATGCATTTTAAGTAAGTTCTTGTATCACATTCTACTTTCTAGTAATCATATGCTAAAACTCCTATCTATTCTGTACATTTAATGATAGTAAAATAATTATTCAAAATATGTTATGGAAATAATGCACATTTATATAATGTGAACATGTACACAACTGATCACAAAAAATGCATATATGCTCTCCTCTTTATCTGTAATCTTTTTTGAGCAAATAAAATCAAGCCACATTATGATAAGAATCCGTTTAGGTTAGTGGTTACCAGACAGGATCTGTGGGCAGGCAAGCTTACTGAATTAGAATCTCCATGTTCTACCTATTGTTTTGAGTAAGTCCCCTAAATTGCTTAGGTATTAGATCCTTCATATGTAATATAGGACCTGTATTGATATCTCCTTGTAATGGTTGATTGTGTCAGTTTGAGAAGTTTAAACTGGCTCAGCAGTTCTAGAATACCCACCCTAGGGCAGCTCATTGCCTGGACTGCATAAAAGGGAAATGCGGAAGAATGAAACTGCTTTTATGCTTTGGAAGAGCTCCAGCCTTCACCTTCAGTTTGGATGTCATTTCCTGGCTTCCAGGGCAGACTGTGGTTTCTGGAGTGGATCCTTCAGCCTTTGAGTAGACTGTTCAGCTTCCATCATAGACTCATCAGCCTTTCATCTCAGACCCACTGGCCTGATACATACTTGCACTGGACACCTCAGTGAGCTCCAGACCTTGTCTCCAGTGCGTAAGCACACTCTGCATGCTCCCTCTTCCAACTCTGTGGGTGACCTTCATAAGCCAATCTTATAATTTCATATACATTTGTGTGTCTTGTGTTACATGTGTTTCTCTAGTAAAACACTGAGTAATATACTACCTAAAAGATTATTGTAAGAATAACTTTTTACAAAAGTACGTGTATAAACATGCTAAACACTCAAATATTTTAACTAGCATTATTCTTCTGGAGATAAATCATGGGCAAATGATTTTGTACACTTAAAGTCATTGCTACAAACCAGAACAAACTTAAGACTCTTCTATGATCTCTCACCTGTGCCAAAATTCTATGACTCTAACTCCAGATCTGAAATGACATCTTATCAATGTAGATATTCCAAGCCAAACTTTTATTCAAAAACAACAAAACAGTGATGCTCCAGCTATTCACAATCATTAAATCTGTAATGTTTACATAAAGGAACCTCTAGTACTTGGGAACATTCATTTATATATGATGTACTGTTCATTAATTAATGAACGTTCTTGGATTTTAAAATTGCTTTTGCAAAATTACATTTTATAATTAAAATGGCATAAATCACACACTTAATATATTATTATAATACTAACTCAGAAATGTTTTTATAGTGTACTCTTTTCTTACACGGCTCTGTATATTGCAAAACCATGCAGTTGTGCGATATGAAAGCAACACTGAACATGCTAGGCATTCTTTATGTATTTTGAGTCACAAATACCTTTCATCAAACATATAAAACTTTTAAAAAGAATATATGCATGCTTAAACATAAATATTTGCCTTCTATTTAAGTGATATTAGAGTACCTCCAAAGATCCTCCACAGAGCCCAGATGAAATAAAATTTTGCACATAAGATAGCTTACTTTGGAAACCAAAATCTGTTTCTACAACTTTTCAGTTATGCTGCTAACAGTGCTTTCTCAGATCTACAGTTTTAATAGAGAAATATCTCATACTTAGGGATCTGGAGGCACAAACTGTTCTTGGAATAAACTTAGATAATCCCAACTCTTAAGAGCTAACTCTTAAATATGTGCAGCCAAGACCACCTGAGTTGAGGCCTTATCAAACAACTGGAAGTTAACTTCCACTTCCACCGCAAGATTTATTAAAGGATAAGTAATTAAAATCTGCTGCATAATGAAACTCAACAGTAACTGCAGGAATATTTTGGAAAGTAGACCAAAAAGGATCTTGTTATGGAGAAATTTTTATTGCTGATGATTTTTAGACTTGAGGGTGAATTGTAGTACTAAAATATGGACTGATTTTTATTTTATTGTTTTTCAACTCTTATTTTGTATCAGTACATGTTTGCAGTACATAATTACTGCATTCCTTATGAGGAACTAGTACATGTACATAATACATCTCAATTCATTTTTTTGCCCCCCTTCCCCTCCTCTCTCTGCCCTCCTTCTGTTTCTCCCTTTGCCTTTCTTCTCTTTGTGTGATTTTTATTTTCATATTTTTTACAGATAGTGCTAGCAACCACCCCTGTGCCTGCACCTGTGCAGACACCTTCTATCAGTTGATCCTTGCTGTGCCACTTACTGACTTTCACAAGTCTTTCTTTGCCACTTAACTGTCCTAAAGCTGCTCAATTTTGGCCCGTCTTATTAAAAAAAAATACAACCAATCCAACTATGATACAGCTAACTACTAAGTTTTCACCAAGTAAATTTCTTACTAACTGTTGCTGTCCTTTGGAAAATTCTTTTATATGAGCCTGTCTTTGGATATGTTCTCCTTTTTCTTCAGCTACACAGACTAAGTATAATTTCACACATTTGCTTTTAACATATCTACAATTCTATATTCTTTAGGCTACTCTTATTTTTTTATTTATTCATCCATTCATTCATTTACTCATCTATTCATTCAAAAATTATTTTAACAATTATATACTTGGCTAAGTTCTGCTAAGTTCTGGGAATATACTAGTAAGCAAAATTGGTGAGATGTCTATTTCAGTAGATAATGGACCAATGGATAATTCACCACTTATCAAATGATTATATTTTAAAAATGCAGCACTGAGAACTTTTTATTCTTCTCTCTCATATGCTTATAAGCTAATGTTAAATCGACCATGAATAACAAGAATAAAAGATATATAGTGCTATACCTGTTGTGGTTTGACATAATGTTATAAATTAAGGACAAATGTTTTCAGGTACCAACATGTGAAAAATTCCAAGATTTTACTTTATTATCATCAGTAAAAATTTTCATGTATCTTCTTGACTCTAAATCTATTTGTCCTCAAGTGTGTTGATGAAGTTTTAGAAATTTTCATACAAAAAATCACTATTCTAAAAATTCTTTGGATAAGTAGGGGTTCTTACTTTTTGTCTTTATATTTCAGTACCATGCATAAATTGCATTATGAATGAAATACATTTATGTAAATTAGTCTGCTTAGATCACCATTTATGGCATATTTCTATGTGGAAATTATTACAAGTTTAAAACAGTCAGTTTACAGACATTCGCACATGACTCCTTTGCGAATTAAGATATTTCTTTACTAATCAAAGGGATAGTTGCCATGTAATTTAAAAGTTAGATAATAATTTATTTTTGGTTTCATAAAAATTTTAGAAATTAGTCTTTATTTCTCAGTGTCTTTTGATTTGCCTATGTTGTAACTTCTCTAGCTTCAGTCCCTATTTATTTCTCTGGTGTACCTACAAATATATTCTGGGAACAGAATGATAATTTGCATTTCCTAAAATGAAGAAATACATTATTTTTGGTCTCATTCATTTACCAAAGCAAAAAAGAAAATTACAAAAGAAATACACCTACAATAAGATTTCTGAAACCAAAGAGGAGAAAGCTTTCCCAAAGTATTGCTAAAAAAGTAGAGTAATTGTTTTTTTATCTCATTTTAATTGAGTTAGCAAAATACTATTTAAAATAAAATTGCTATATTGCCTAGAGGAACATCAACATCCTTTTCATTTTAAATTCACAGAAAAGGCTATTTGCCTTTACTTTTGGAGTTTTTTGGCTAAACAAATTGAGATCTATTTCATTTCACCAGACCAAATGCTAGCCATGAATGTAGGTGCAATTTTTCCAAAGCGAATTTCATCAAAATAGTTGCATAAGGAAAATGTCACTGTGAACAAATACCTTGTTGCCTGTAGCTGCGTTGCCAAAAAAAAATTAGAAAAACATCTATTTTCATACATGATAACCTGCAAGTATCCACTTATGAAATACAGTTGATTTTCTATAAGAAGAAAAAACTACTGATTATGAGGAAGTAGCAGGCTCAAGGAGTTGATAATACAATGAAGTTTTTATTTTTTCATTTCATAGTCTGCCAATCTAAATTCAAAACAGATTTGTGATTATTAAAAGTTCCTCTGGCTCTGATTTAGGAGTCAACTTCAAATGCGCTCTCAGTACATTTTCCACTGGGGGATCATTATGCAGTGTTTATTAAGTACTCATATCAGTTAATTCATACACTGAACCCCTATATGCTGAGTGTGCAATATTGGACAGTTTTATAGTATAAGTGGTTCAAGAATTTTTGTACTTGGGAGCACTGCGTCTCAGTGATGTCAGTAAGCTTTGTAAATGTAACACATTAATTTTTAGTTCTTTGTTATCCACCAAACCTAGGCCTCTTGAATTCACCACCTAGGTGGAGTTTTTGTGTTGTTCTTTAATTCTGTGGCATCGCTTCTCACACCGCCTCATCACCATCATCTCAATCTACTTTTTTGTCTCTCTCTTCACTTGAGGACAAAGGCTGATCTTTTTTTTTATCTCTGTAATACCAAGGTGAGCATCACATAGCAGGTGATCAATAAAATGTTTGACTGTATAGTGGATAAATAAAACCTAATCTTATTTGTTTGGGCGTTCAAGATGTAAGAGAGAATGAAACTGCCATGAAGTCTTGTATTCTTTTACATTTCCTGAAGGAGAGACCTAAATTTAGTGGTTCTCAAAAGGTGGGCCTTGGACCAGCAGCATCTGCATCAATGTGGAACTTGTTGGAAATGCAAAGTCCCAGGCCCCAGGTCAAATCTAGAGAATCAGTCTGCAGTGAGGGATGCAGCAATCTGTATTTAACTAACCCTTTTGGTGATCTTGCTACTTGGTAAATTTTAAGAAACACTGATGGTAGATCTTCCTATTCTCAACATACACATTTGTTTATAGTTTAATGCAAAACCAGCTGACCTGATCTGGTGTCCTCAATGAAGAAACTGCTTCACTTCTTTAACTCAGGCTTCACTTCTTTAACTCTATGCAGAGAAAGTGGTGGACTTGACTAATTTGGGAAAAGCAAAAAACAAAACAAAACAAAGCAACAGCAACAACAATGATCAAAACAAAACAAAAAAATCTCTCCAAATTATTCTCTTTGCTTCCTGACGGGGAGATGTTTGAGTTTAAATTGTCAGGTAATTGCTTCAATTAGGCAATTCACTTTGCCTAGGTAGGCACAGTTGGTGGTAAAACCATCCACAGTATCCGAAAGTATTTTAGCCTGTTCCCTTTCAGGCTGAAGCCAACTACAGACATGGAGGGGAAGAGAAATTAACCATTTGGCCAGAGAACAGAGGCAGTATCTTCATCTACTCTCCCTTGTTGATAGGTTGGTTTCTACTCACCTTGGCTTTCATAATTTTATGACAAACTATGACCCATGAGTGATGGAAGGAAGTGCTTTCTGATATAGTGTCAAGTATCATATACTTTGGGAGGAGCCTTCCATATTAGAATCATAAAAGAGGCAGTAGATTGCCTAGAGCAAATTTGCTGCTTATTGTCTCAGCAGCATTCATTTTGCATGGATGTGAACTAGAAGTTAACTTTTTGCACCTTATGAACATTAATGCCTTTGTAGTCACAGGTACAGGTTTTGTTTCTGAAACACTGAGAAGGGAATTTGAAGCAAAAATTACAAGCAGTCTTTTTGGTATTAAGAAGTAATCATAATTCCAGCACTTGTGAGGCAGAGGTAGGAAATCTCTTCAAATTTGAGGCCAGCCTGAGCTACTTAGTGAGTTCAGGGCCAGCCTGAACCACAGAGTAAGACCCTGTCTCGAGACCCTGTCTCAATAAACAAAACAACAACAAAAAAGTAATCAGATTCTTTATGAGGATTTGTCACCTGGAAAAATGAAGACATGTTCAAGGAGTTACATGGAAAGTATTTTCATTCTATTCAAATTGTGCCTAAAATCAGTGACATGATTTTTTAAAAGCCATTCTTCAAGTGTTATTTTTCCATGAGCTATTATTGATACATTGTGCCAATAACTTTTTATTTGACTTTAAGACAAAATTGACTGGCTTGATAGAGTCTTCTGTCTTTCAGAGTTGGAAGGCTTAGGTAAAGGAATGTCTGAAGAAAATTTCATTTCTCAGTACATAGTTTTGAGTTTGTTTGGGAAAGACAGTAATGGCATTACAAGGTATTGAAGCGACATTCCTGAAAGCTAAGGGAAAGGCCAGAATAGTGTGAAAATATCCTGCAAATCTGTCAAGGATGCTCCAGGTCCTGAAGGTAGCAAAGTGTTTTCATTAGTCATCAGAGTCCACAAAGTTGGCTCTGTTCTGGTATTGACAGATAATGTTTAGAGATCACATCATAGTTTACATTTGGTGTTTTTTAGTTAGAGCCACGTACCCACTGAAATGTTCTGAGTGAACACAAATACTTTGGCCTATAGTGGTTAGAATATTTGGAAGCTATAAAAAGTTTAGGAGACATTAGTTCTTAATTGTAGTAAATATGCTTGTTAGTTGTGTTAGAGACATTTTTTGTAAATCCTCATAACCTATAAACATCCTTATTATACATCCCATATAAACCATAGTAGAAAAAGACAACTACTTTAATCCACTTATTAGGGTATTTATTGACTTGTGCAAGGATAGATGCATAACATAAATGCTACTTATGATTTTTATAATCCAGAAGCAGAGCAACTGAAGGTTAACAGGGCTTCTACATTAGGCATCTACTCATCTCTATTATACTTTGGAAGACAAGTCAACAGTAATCTTATTTCACAGTAATACGTGTATCTATTTCCTTTCCAGAGTGACTTTCCCTTTCAGAGTATCTTTAACTTCCAGCCTGCTTGCATTGTAAAGAATAGGAAACTCACTTTTAAAAAACATTTGAAAAAACCCATTATTTGAGAAACATTTGCAAAGCAGCTACTAGGATCTCAAATCTGTCACTGTTCCACATGGTATATAGGCCTCAGTCTGGCTCCTGAACAAACCCCAGGGAACTGTTCTGAAGAATATTTTCTCTGAAGCAACTGGATTTTTCTGAGAAATAGGAACAGCTGCTGATGGGAGATGGTTCATCACAAATCATCCTCTTACCCTAAAAGGGTTAGAAACAGCTCTTCTGAGAATGGACTTAGGCAGTTTTTTACTTATTTATTGTGATGGCTTGAGACAGTACAAGAAGAAATGACTTCTCCCCTATCTACCTCTATCTTACATGACACATATTTTGTCAAATAAAAGAGCATTTCCCTTACAAGTAATTAATTTCAATAGAAAATAACATTTTATCTAAATGGTAGTTCACCCTAAGTACAAGAAGTATGTATACTATAGTGGTTTATGCATTGATAAATGTTGGTAAATAATACTCTTCCATAATTCTTCCTTCTCGTAGTGCCCATTCCTAATTTGGCTTGGCACTTTGGGTATTAATTACTCAACCATGTCCTACTTGAAGTCACTGAAAAACTCCATTAACAGTAATCTTGCAGTAAAATCTACCACTTGAAAATCCATCGATATTGAGTGAAACCAATTTGAAATTTTGGCCAGGATATTTGAACTCTAGTTCATCCAGGCTGATGTGACCCTGGACTGGTCTCTCAGCAGGCTCTGTCCCAGTGCTGTCCATCTCAGATCTGCAAAGAGACACAGGAGAACTCTCACAACAGAAAAGGACAAGAAACAGGGAAATTCAACAAGGCATTTCATAGTATAAAAATAAGAGACTTAGTTCTTTATTCTAAACCAGTAACTTCATATATATGTCATCTAGTTAGCTGACCCTAAAATATGCAATTGCATTAATTTTCATACTAATAATTTTTATATGTAACACACTGTGTTTGTCATGATGGGTAGCACAAAACTGCTTCTTGCCAGGTTCTTTGCTTACAATGTATTTAAATTCTAATAATGGAAGTAAATGCTATACTCCTAACAGGTACCAGTAATTGTGAAGAATATTACTCAATAACCTGGAGAGTGGACCACATAATGAAAGATTGAAATGTCTAGAAAATGAGAAATTACCACATGATGAGGCAAAAAACTTTCACTGGAAAACAGTAACTAGGTCTGATTCACAAAGAATGGTGGGAGATTCCGGTGGACTGGAAGTGTGAATTAACTGGTAATTTCAAACTATAGGTATGGCAATATAGGGGGAAGAAATGCCAAGAACTATTTGAGGAACAGTAGCATTGAGCTGAAACTTTTCTATGGGACCATTAGCGTAAATAACAATGCAAAGACCAGACTTTACATGGCTTGGAATAGTAGGCAGGCAGGAGTGGTTAGATGTTATTTTAAAGCAGTTGAGAGAAATTGAAAGTTTTCAGTTGTGTAATGACAGATGATGACAGTATATTAGAGAAGTAAGGAAGGTGACATGGAACCTAGTATGGAAAGGAAGCTAGAAGCAATGTAAGAAAAACTGGTGCAGTGGACAAAGGCAGGATTTAGGATTCCATGGATCTAGGCTCTAGACTCATTATCTCCATTTTCTAACCTGAGAAAGTCACTTAACTCTTTTGAGTTTTGGATTTGAATGCTAGTATTTACTACCATCATATATTCAGGGAAGACTATCAAGAACCTGTTCTGCTAGGCCCTGTTTTATGTCCTGGGAGTCAAGCCATAAGCAAAATGAACAAAGCTCCTACCCTGCTCTCCAATTTCTCTGAGCTATCAGGAGCATTGTGCACACAAAGTTCCTGTGCATGCACACTGTACACTGTATCCGCTTCTCAAATGTAGTTTGTGCCAGTCTCTGCCATAATCTTCTTGGCCTAAAGAAACAAGCCTTCCTCCCCTCAGTCATCCCTGATGCCTGCTTTCACCCAACAGGATAAGGAGCATTCAACTTGCCTTCTGAGTGTCTTAGTGTCCAGGCATGAAGAATTTCTCCATGATCTGAGCACCAAAAATTTTTATGACTAGATGGTAGATCAAATTAAAAAAATGATGTTAGATGTCATTAATATTCTCAAAACCAGGACTGGGATATAGCTCAGTGGTATAAGCCTGGCAAGTTGAGGTCGTGAGTTCGATCCCTGATTCCAAAAATAAATAAATAAATAAATGAATAAATAAATAAAATATTCTTCAAACCAATGCCAAGTAAGGCATTGAAGCACATTTTATTTTTATTATAAGTTATTGACTTACAGTCTGCCACTACTTGGTTATTCAATAATAGCTATTGATTATTAGATGCAAAATTTTGCTCTAGATGTTAAAGTTAAAAGTCTGAACTAGTATTCATATTGTTTACTGTTGTACCTCAAAGAAAATATTTGACAGGGAGACAGAAAACCAGGGTTTTAACCCTAGTTGGGACATGTAAACTTCAGCAATGCATTATGCTCACTGTAAGATAAGAGCAACATAAAACAGCTCACCTTCATGGTTACTGTATGCTTGGCAATATTTTAAGTAGTTCACATGCATTATTTTATATTGCAGCAACTCAATGAAATTCATATTTTCATTTTTATACAGAAACGAGGCTTGGAATTTCATGTCCTGAATTCCTAGTTGTGAAAACAAAATTTGAAACTACATCTCTCTTAATCCAGAGACTGTAACTTCTACTGCACAGGATTGTAGCAAAAATCTAACTAAAATATATATATTCTGAGATGTAACAAATATAGAAAACACTCTTTTTTTAATTGTAAAACATTTAAAATAAAGGATTGTATCTATTTTTTCCTATCTTATCCATGCTTAGAATGAAAAGCTTGGTAATCATGTAATATTTGTTAAAATTATTTGTATATTTCTGCTACCTTATTCTCAGCACCACTGCTATACTTAATTAATCTCCTTGTTCACTGAACTGCTGAATCGATTGCTATTTATATGCACTTGATATTGAAAGAAAATGCTTTTAATTTTAAAATTCTGTCTTAAATTGTTTTTCAGTCTTGTGTATATATGGCTGAATAATCATACTTAGAATGTTCTATGCAGCTAAGCTGAGCATCTGCCCTGTGATACTGTCATGATGATTGCAGTAGGAAGAGAGCACAAAAAAATGCCATAGGAGCTTGGGACAGACACTACTTTTCACAGGGAATAAGTGAAGAAAAGCATCTCAAGGTGGTTATTTTTAGAATGATTTTGAAGGAAAGGAATGGCAGGTGCCTATGACTATTCGACTGGGACATGATACACCAGTTCTGTTCCTCTGATTTGTCCCTCTCTTACTGCTTTTTGTTTTCCAACATTGTATGTCTAACAATACAATATTTCTTTTTCTTTTTTCTTTTCTTTGGTACCAGGGATCGAACTTAGTAACTCGCGATTGCCAGGGAGGCGCTTGTGCTGCTGAACTAAACCCCCGGCCCCACAATACAATATTTCTTTTAAGCAGATTTATGGCTTTTTGTCTCATTTTGATTTTAAGGAGCCTTATAATTGTAGACCCTGAGGGAAAAGGGCATTGAATTAGACACCTCTTTTACATTACGTCAAGGTGTGTCTTTGCTTTTCAGGCTGGGAGCCCAAACTGCTTTAATGAATTCACAGAGTTTAGCCTGAAGGTGCCCTGCCTCAGTCCAATAACAAAAGACCTCACTGGGTTTTCCTGTACAGGTAACAATTAGTGCTCTGTGGAGTTAGTCTTTGTCCAACAGGAGATTAGTGCATGTGGATAAAATCTCTTTTTCTTATAGCTGATCTAGTCATTCTCATTATCTAAGCTCTACACAGTAAGCATCAAAGGTCAGCATTACATCTTCACAATAAATAACCTTAAAGTGAGGTCTCTTTGACTCATCACTTCCAAATATGACAACAGAATTGTGAAAGTATAAAGGCCTGTTGATCTGTTTTCTGCACTACTCTAAAGGCAGTATCTTGAAAAATATTTAGCAAAAGTGATCTGGGTTAATATTGACAATATTAAATATTAATTCAAGATTAAAGATGAATGAATCTGTAATCTCAGGAATTTGGGAATCTGAGGCAAGTAGATCACAAGTTTGAGTCCAACTTTGGCAACTTAGCTGCTTAGTGAAGCTCTGTCTCAAAATTAAGACAATAAATGAAAGGTCTGGGAATGTAGCTCAATGAGAAGGCTTTGGGCTTGATTCTCAGTGCCACAAAAAACAACAATAAAAAAACAAAACAAAACAAAAAAGTAAAAAGTATAAAGCAAAAAGCAGGTCATCTATTCTCTGTTATCTAATTTAATTTTAAATATGTATTTAAATATGTATATGCAAGAGTGACACACCAAAACAAACAAACAACAAACAAAAGCACTGAAACACTCACGAGTTATGTTTGAATGGGTGGTGTTTTGGGTGGTCCTTATTTTCTTTATAACTTTCTGTAATTTCCCCAAGTGTCTTGACCATGCTGTATTTTTAATATTAGAGGGAAAAAATCTCTTAGATTTTGTTCCCTCATTTATAAAAGTAGCAACTATGTTTTCTGCCTCCTAAGACTGTTATAAGGATCAAATGATACATACTATCTGAAAAAGATTGGAGGATAATAGCTTATCTTAGATGCTGGCTTGCTTGTTGTAGGACTAATCAACTAATATTAAAGCCAGAACAGGACCTGCTTCTTTGCATTACAGGCAAGTGGTTAGAACAGTTTGATATACAGATCAAACTGGTTTATGGTGCTATAATTACAGTAAAATGTGAAAGCGATTAAAGGGGAGATAGGTGAACATGTACAACTCTGAGAATTTATGTCAAGTTCGGCCCTTTATATGGTTTTGTAGATGAAAAACTTGAGAAGTCAAGATTGAAATGAAAGTGGACAGACTGTGAACTCAAGCAATAAAAGGGGTCTCTTTTTTGTAATGGTACAAGTGCAATAACTCTTGGTTAAATTTTATCAGGTTTCACAGTTTTTTAACTGGTGGATAAAAATCACAGTATGGTACTGAGATTCAGGAAAGAATATAAATAATATAATAAATGCCAACAATTTTGTGGTCTCATTTCATACCTGTCACCTCATATTAGGGAATACATCTTTCTGTGGGTATTCAAACACACCAACGCTCCTCTCCTTTCATCTTTTGAACATTCAATTTCTATTATTAGAGCCTGTTCAGAGGTAAATTCTTGATTTTAAAAATTGCAGTTCATGAAAACTCATCTTCAAACTGTGCAAAAATTATTTCTATAGCA
The DNA here is from genome assembly GCA_004363535.1 of Dasyprocta punctata. Classification (NCBI taxonomy): domain Eukaryota; kingdom Metazoa; phylum Chordata; class Mammalia; order Rodentia; family Dasyproctidae; genus Dasyprocta; species Dasyprocta punctata. The sequence continues at coordinate 25,625 of RJWM01005782.1, read as the reverse complement.
TCTGTTTTTTTCATGTATTCGTTTATTTTTATTTATTAGAAGAGATATTTTCAGCAACCAATGCAGATTCAGCAACACGTTGATAGGTGTGCCAGATGTCTGACATGACTGCCCTTGCTGCCCAGGGTCAGTCTGCATTCAGCAGAACCACTCCAAAGTGATGTCTCATAGGATGCTCTTCTCAGGCTCAAAGAAGGAGGAGAGACAGAGCTTTGCCTTACGGTGAATACAAATATATTTAAATTCTATTTCCCTTTGGAGATTTAAATTTTACTGTGTGTAACAAAGAGAATGGGAGTTTTAGTGCCTTTCCCAACCAAGTCCTCCTATTAAATTGTTTCAATTACATATGAGAAAAATAAAGTTAAGGAAAAGCAATATAAGTAACTGAATTGTAGAGCATATCTAATAAACACTTTGAAATAGAAGGGCTCATAAAAATAATATTTTGAATCTATTACTACTAATAATAATATAAAACACTTAAACATTAAAATATACAGTGCTGTCATTTTTCCCTCCAGTAAGCTGAAAGTACTTCACTGACTCTCTTAGGAAATTTTGTACAAATGCTCTGGGTTATGGACAGAATTTGTTTCTTATGAGTTGTGTTGGTGAACAGAGGAAAGGGAGATTAAGCTTCTTGACAGAGAAATCTCAAGTTTCAGCTTTAGGATTATACTTTTTAAAATTTCTCACAACATATCGCATTTTATTCTTATCTAGAGAAGTACCTTTTTCATGAAAGTGTCCCCTTGTCTATTCGATTTATATACCCAGATAAACTATCATTTAAAAATAAGAGTAAAAGAATATGTCGAGCTATTTTTAAAAACCTGTGAGTTTATCATGGACTCTCAGAATGTCATAAAAAGACGCAATAGAAAACAGAAATATGGACTAAAAGAAAGAAATAGTAAGAAATTCTGGTGAGCACAGAAACTGACAAAATGTTGGGAAAATTTTTATTTTAAGAGTAAGTGAGCTTTGTTTTGTTACTTACACACTAACATGAGAACTCAAGGTAATTATAATGAGGAAGGAGAACAATGTGATATTTAGTGAGTAGGTAGAAGATGGACTATACTAAGGTCCTTAAGTTAGAGATAAATAAAACATTTTTGAAGTATGTATAAATACATGTTAAAATTTCAGTTTAATACTGGCACAGTGATGCGTACCTATAATTACAGCATTTAAAGAGGCTGAGGCAGGAAGTTTGCAGGCTTAAGTGCTTCTTGTGAAACTTAGTGAGACCTCAAAAGAAAGGAAGGAAGAAAGAAAAAGAAAAAAGAAAGGAAAGAAGGAAGGAAGGAAGAAAAAAAGAAAAGAAAAGAAAAGAAAGGAAGAAGGAAAATAGCTAGGGGATATACCTCAGTGATAAAGTGCCTCTAGTTTCAATCCCAGTACTGGCAAAAAAATTCCAGGTAAATGATAAAGAAAAAATTCTATAGCTTCCAAACTATTAGGGGAAATAAAAAGAGATACAGAAAAATGTATTGTTTCAGATAGAATGCAACAAATCATGAGAAATGAAAATTGCAAAAACTGGAAAATGGTAGAAATAAGTCTAAATTGATTAAAAATCATGGCAAATATGAATGAATGAAATCCTAACTGCTTTTGTAAATGAGAAGTTTAACATATTCAAAACTAAATTCCTTATCTTAACCACACGCCAATCTACCTACCCTAACTCTGCACCTAACACAGCTCCATCCTTCAAGTTGCACAGACCAGACCTTGAAATCCTGTTTTACTCCTCCTTATATCCTATATTCAGTATCCAAGTCATCAGCAAATCTGGTGGACTCTATCTTGAAAATGTTTTCAGTGTTTGTTTACTTCTCACCATTATCAGTGCTCCACCCTGGACCATGCTGCCTTCCTTCCTTGTGTGGGCTATTTCAATGACCTCTTAAGTTGTCTCTCCATCTTGGCCACCTCCATCCAAAGTTCATGCCCCTCATGCTCCACTTGTACCCCCACGGTCTTTCTCATGACGTCAGAAGTAGAAATCCTTTCAGGACCTTATTCAAATCACGTTTCTTCCAGGTCAAAGCCCTGCCATGGTGTTCATCTCACTTGGAATAAAGGCTAATGTCCTGAGAATGGTGTAAATTCCCAGTATGACTGGATTCTGATGATCTCCCTGGTCTCATCTCCCTCTGCTCTCCCTTTCCTCACTTTATTGGTTTATTGGTTTATTCCAGTTACTACCATGACCCATTGTTGCAAGCATAGTGGTTTACAAATACATATTATGTTTTGTTGTCTAGGCTATCTGCCAGCTGTATGCTCTAGGGAAATATTCTTTCTTCATCATTCTCAGCTTCTGGAGGCTTCATGTGCTTCTTCTTTCATGTCTTCCTTCTAGCAATCACATTACTCTTTATCCCCATTTTATCAGCACAACTTCTTCCTGACCACTGTGTCCTTGCTTCCCTATATTTCCTTGTCCTCTGATTACCATAGGCCTGCCCAGACATGCAGAATGGCCTCCCCATTTCAAGAATTTAATTTGTTCAAACTGGCAAAACCCCTTTTGCCGCGTAAGGTAACAAGCACAAGTATTTGACATTAAGACATGGGTAATTTGGGTAAGCCATTATTCTGCCTACAACCTTCACCTTGCTGCAGCTATGTGAGCTCCTTAGTTTCTATAGCACCTTGGTTGTGCTCCAGTCTCAAATCTTTCAAACCACTGTTAAATGTTCTCTATTCAGTAAGGCCTTCCTTGATCCTTTTGTTCAAAATTATACCTCACAATACTCTCAATCCCTACTTCTCTGCCTTTCCCCTCCTGTAGTGTTTAATACTTGCCAAAACATCACAAAATTTAATTTACTTATATATTAAATGTATTGTATGTGTCTCCACAAGATCTCAGAAAGAAGGAATATTTGTGTGCTTTATTCATTACCGTATCCTGGTGCCTAGAATAGCGCCCTGACCCTGTCAGATATTCAAAAAGTACTAAATAAGTAAATAAATGAGTGGGTGGATGGATGGAAAGATTGCGAGATTTCATCTATTTCTATGTACGCATGTGTCATTCCTCATATACAGCACTAAAATAGTATATTTTATTCAGCACATAGGCACATATATAATACTAAGCTGGAGCGCAATAAAATTGCTGAGAAAAATATGGTGTTAGCTAATCCATAAGGACTCAAAGCCCAGCTCCATAAATTGCTGTGTTAGCTTAGGAAAGTTAACATCTCTAAGCCTCAAGTTTTTCAGCTACTCATATAAATTGTGATAATAAAAATACCTCATGGGATTCTTGTGATGGCTAAATGATAAGGGAAAAAGTATCAGATATTTATCATTAAGACAGAATTTTTCTGGTGTAATTAAAGGAAAAAATGAAGCTGATATAGAGCAGTGATATGAAGTTGGGAGCAGGTGTCCTGAGATTGGATAGATCATGCAACAAGATCAGAAATCCAATATACATTTGTTATTTGTTTAATTTTTTTAAAAAAGAAAATGCAGCAGGAAAGAACATATGTGTGGTCCTTACTGGCTTTTGGCTTGTCACTTGGAGTAGGTAGAGTGTGATTTGGGGAAAATGGCAGCCTCACTGCCTATAAGGGGGCTGGAAGGCTCCCTCATGTATGACTTTCTTCCTGCCATGTGTTTGCTGTGTCATATGTATCTGGTAAGTGGGTTTATGGATACTAACTCACAAAATGGAGAAATGGCTTTAAAAGGTTCCTTCAAAGAACACATAGATGATAACACCAATACCAAACAGTTAAAAACTATAAAGCAAACATTTTCATTGTCATCTCCACTATATAATAAAAGCACCATCACTGTAATCAGATCTAGTGAGCAGTCACATAAAATATAATGCTGAGACGACTATTTGAAAAATTAAATTATTGCCACTCAGTGATAGCTTGTTTCTTAAGTATATATTGTATCTTAAACTATTGGCAACAGCGATAGTTTGAAGTCGTTATTATTATCACAACACTAAAAATATCATTTAATAAAACAGTATATTAAATTTTCAAGTTTTATTATGACTTATAATTTACATTCAATGTATAACTATTAACAGAAAAATAGTGTTATATGAAATTCATTTAAAATATGCATTTACTGAGCTATATAGTCAAACAGGGTTTAGCAACAGGATACTGATGTCAAGTACATGTGGAGCCCCTACAACAGACGAGATGCTTACAGTGCATTCTCGTGACACTCTTGACAGAGGTGAGTGTGGAGACATATGGAAGCTTATCTGAAGGGGTAAAAACCCAGCCTGCAGGAAATCAAGGCAGAGGCCTGAAGCATGCTTTGGAGAGGAGGGAATTCCAGGCAGATAAAACAAAGTTGCTAAGGGCATGGCAGATTCAGAGACCTTGAGGTCATTCGGAGACACAGGGAAGGTGAATTAGATCCAAGTCCACAGTACAAAAAATAGATGAGCAAGTATTTTATATGAGTCCTTCTGATGCTACACTTCCAGTATTTTCTTTGGGAAGCAATAAAGTACCTCAAACAAAGAAATTATCAGAATGACAGAGCCTTTACAAGCAGACTGACTGAGGTTTAAGTCTAAGCAGTGCAGCTTGCTTTATGACCTGGACTAAGTAGCTTCTCTTTTGTAATTATAAACCCTTCATCTGCAAATAACAGCAATACCTATCTGATGGAATCACTTTGAGGGTCACCTAATATGATGTGCTCTATTTAGCTTTAGCAAATTTTCAGTTAACAATAGTAACTATTTTTAAGTAAAGGTTAGTACAGGGAACAACACTGATCCAGAGTTCAATAGGCAGCATATATACTGCACCAAGGGCTTGAACATGGTACATCAAGCCACTTATGACAACAGAAGAAAGGCCTCAAGAAAAGGAAAGGGAGACCTCAGTGATGCATTATGACTGAAGGAACTAAGATAGAGCATTGAGACATTTCCCGTGAAAAGTGCTATTAAAAGGAGTTGTATGAGCAGAGGAAAAGAAATGATTCTTCTCTTTTGCAGGGAAATGTCTGGCATAAGCCCATACCACACCATGGTCAGGGCTTGCTAGAGTGGGCAAAGGTCTCCACTGAGATAATCCAGCCTTGTGTCTTCAGCAGTGCTTCTCAGAAGGCAGTTAAGCACACGTAGCTGGGCTTCAGACAAAGCAATGTAGAGAAAATTTTGATTTCTAGGAGAAGAAAGAGAAACAAAAAGTCAGAAGACATAGGGTTGCTGGTGTTGTGGGTGTGTGTATATGTGTTTAGAGGGGAGGATATTTTGTTTCATATTTTGAATAAATGGTTGAAAGACATTTGAATAATTCGTTCAGACATTTCATGGAAAGAAATACTAACTCAAGAGAATTACATCAAAAGTCATGCTAGGAGGCAGAATTCATCTCCATCTCTGGGAAACTACATAGCAATTTGTAACTTAATCAGGACTTCCAGCACACTTTGCTTAACACTAGTGTTCTTTCACCTTCATGATTATTTTGACCACAGGATTGGAAGTTTCCACAGGGCACAAGCTGAGGATTACTTATCTGACATTTTGTTGCTGTCTCCAAATAAACAGAGCTCATTACACCGTGTTATATTGGTCAATCTGAATTTAATGAATCTTCAAAAGACACAGACAATTCCCACCAGCCTGGATTTGCTTTAAACCCTCATTAAATTCATAAACTGTGATACCACTGTGGTCCATTTATAAAAGAGGCTCCACGGTGTTCACACCTTCTTTTACCATACAATGACACAGCAAGAAGGTATTGTCTATGAATGAGGATATGAGCCCTCACCAAGCAGCGAACCTTCTGGCAGCTTGATCCTAGATTTCCCAGTCTGCAGAACTGTCAGATACAAATTTCTGTTGCTTATAAGCCATGTAGTTTATGGTATTATGTTATAGTAGCCCAGACATATAAGGCACTGATTCAGATCCTACCATAGGAATATTTCTTTGCTGGGGGAAAGAAAGTTGATGTAGACAAGGGTTGATGAACTCATAGTTGTCATGCCGCAGTGGCAGTTTGTTACCAGTGAAAGCTCTAAAAGTTTTGCCATCACTGCTTTAGACACTGGGCAGTATTCATGTCTTTGGTGATTATTTATCATTATGTGTTGTGATGAAAATAGTCTTCATTTCGGCTCTGCCACTTTCTGGTGATATGAATTTTGGCAAATTACTTACTTTCTCTGAGCCTTAAAATTCTCATCTGTAAGTGGAAATATAACCCCTTCCTTTAAAGATTGTTGCAAAGATTAAATAGGATACCGTGTTTGAAATACCAGACAACGTAGCTGGCATATATGACAAAAGCAATGAATGCCAACTATGTAATTTGATTAGAATTTACTGAATTCTCTGTCAATGCCTTCTCTCCACATCCCTAGGCATGAGTCTAGGAAGATGTCTCCAGGCAAGAGTTTTCCTCATTGTTAGTGATTCCTTTCACAGACAAGAGGGTGACACCTTTCTTGACATCACTTCCTAAACCATGACAGTATTCATCATTGTTGAGACTAACCAGTCACTGTCACTTGAACATTACTGCAGTGGGGAAGGCATACAAACAAAAATAGGGACAATGCAAGAAAGTGGCTTGGTGTCAATGATGGAAGGTGGTGCAGAGATGAGAAAGATTCGCACTGGAAGCTTAGGAATACTTCACGTACTTACAAGGACAACTTTGACTTCTTACTTTAAGGTTCTTCCCACTCCTTTAATTTGATAATTTAAAACAATTGGTATTTTATCTTAAAGACACACCAAATAGAAACAATGTTTATATTAATGGAAAGAAAGATGAGTCAAGAAACAAAATAATAAGCAAATTAGCAAGAATAGCATTTTCTATGTAACTATGAGACAGGATCCTGAGAAGCATTAGAATCCATCAGGCTTTATAAAAATATAGTTGCAGAAATCCTGAGAGATCTGATACCTGGATACTTCTAGTGAACCAAGTATCTACCTCTTATTTCTATGACATGAACAAAAAAATCTTGCAGAGATCAGAGAAATGACCTGAGAGTTACTATGTAGCACTTTTCCAAAGTACGAGTAGAAATCAGGCTTCTAAAGCCAACATCAATAATAACAATAACACAATAGCAGTCTATCTGTAGTGTGCATCATGTGGCTGTTTCAGTCATTTGTGTATTTATGTTTCATAAGAGTCCTTTAAGATATGGAGGTGGTATTAATCTCATGTGAACACCAATTAGATGCAACATGAATAATAAGAGAGTAAAAGGTCACTTATTTAAAAAAATTTTTTCCTCAGGGAATTGCAACCTTCTTTTACCTATAGGAATGTCTGTTTAACACGCTCTTCTTTGAAAAGCAATTATTTGTACATATTATCGTGGATTTATTTACGTAAAGTTGTATCTGAGAAAATGTGTCATTATAATACAAGATATCTTCTAGATTATGAGAGTCAGCCTTAGCACCTCATATCGTTTGATAATACTTTTCAAAGTTTTGTCACTTTGGCCTTGTAAAATGAACAACTTTGTCTGTATGTTGCTACAGAATGCCAAGCATTTGATTTATAAGGTTGCCAAGTTAGGAAATAAAGCACTTCTTATAATTAATACTCTCATTAGAATATATTTATTCCTTTCTAAGTTAATGATAAAGATGACACTTAGGAAAATTAATGAAGAGTTGTCCAGAGAGAGACTATAGTTATTTTACAACATCAGATTTGATAAAGCATGTCAGCTAACCACCAAGGAAGGAATATATTCAAGCACAGTTTAAATTTACCTAGCATTTATATAACGTAAGGTGTTCTTTGCTCCACTTGTCACTCTTTTAAGAAACTTTGTGACAAGCTACTCTATTATTTCTCCTGGCTGTCTCATGATCTGAGTTGCTGTTTCATCCTTTGTAGGTGAAAACAAACTGGAAAAGCCAAAGTGTTTAACCTATATTAGTTACAGGTTGAAAACTAAATCTCAGAACTCCTGAATTTATTTATTTATTCTAATTGAACTAAAGTTCTCTTTATAACAATATATTTATTATGTTGCATATTTTTTCAAGATGCTGAAAAATCTTTTCAACAAAGGTAAAAATAACTTTTATAAACTTACCACTCTACATTTCATGAAGATTAACATTTTTTAGTCCTTGTCTATATGTACATATGTTTTGCAAGTGTGCAAGACAGGTGTATCTAACAGTTTTAGGCCTTAGGGATTGCATTAACTTTGAATTCCCAAATGCCAATGGCTGGTGTAGTCATCCTACTGTTTTTTATGAAGGGCAGATTGATATCAGGCTCTCTTTCTGAAAACTTTCTATGTATTTCAAAGAAATTTTAGTATGCCAGAAATATCATTTTACTAGAAATAACCTAGACTCAATCATTTTGCTGATACAACCACTGATTCTCCAGCAATAATTATATGATTATATTACTAATTTTATTGATAAGAAAGGATGCTTCACATACAATTTATAATAATAACACAAGCTTCATGGTGAATTCCATATTCCACTGATTTTCACAGAATTCTTTCAATGATTTTTGCCAAATATTAGTGATAATAGACAACATGTAACTACAAATAACAAACAAACATGTTTCTGACACAAATGTTAATTGATATTTGAATTACAATAAAGAATATTGTAAAAAGACAAGAAGTGTGAGAACCTCAATCGTTCGACAATGATAAGAGCAAATTCTTGGCAAAATTGAATCATAGTGTTTGAATACCACAAGGATACTTTTTCAATAGTTAGTGCTATTTAGAATTCAGCTTATATACCTGCCACATTTGAAAGTTTAATCTGCATTATTAAGATTTCTGTATTATTGTAAGTCTAGGAAAATCAATAAAACAATAAATAAATTACTGTTTTGTCACAGTGGCAGTTTTCAGGTGGATATAACCACTGTTGCTGACTTCCAACATGTCAAATGACACCAGTGAACAAGGAATTGGAAAAAACTATGCAGTCTCATTATAGAATATTCCTACCATAAAGGTATGAGGAATGCAAATTACTTTAGAACTCTACATAATAGAAAAATATAATAAAATATCTAAGAATTGATGAGCTTTTAATATCTATTACATTTATTTTAAATAAATTATATTTAATTGTAAAAATATACAACTTACTTTTTAATAGTATCTACATTTAACAATTTTCTAACAAACATGCCTTAAAATGTTTGGAACTTGGAAACCACCATAATCTGGCTTAAGCGCTATACTGCTTAACTTAATGTTTCTGCATAGATAGAGGTCAAGTTCAAAGCCTCTTTGAAAGAACTTCCCCATCACTACTACTCTTAGAAAGAAGGTTCGACTTAGATTTTCAAAAAGGAAATGGAGATGCAAAATTAAACTTCATTAAAGACAAACTCTTGTGCAGAACAGTTAAACTCTACATGTCTTTCCATTTCAGAGCATTTTTATTCTGCTCAATATATTCAAGAGGCCCACCAAGAAAAGGGCCATCTGCTTGTAAGACAATTTCTGGTTTGCACTTCAGAAAGCAGAAACTATGCATATATTTTAAAGCAGATCTCTCTTCTTTACAAACAAAGTTGGTTTAAATATGTATCTATGACTGAAAAGGCACAACCATACTCTAAATGTTATGTAAATCATATTACAAATGCTATGAACACCCGAACATTTTCTATTTTGCTTGTCTTACATAACAGAAACATTTTCTTACTATGTTTGTAATTTTCATTTTTTTGGTGCAAATAACATAAAATCTTTCACACTCATTAATTTTTACTGAACTTCATTTATTTATTTAACAAAAACATGTGGAGAACCTAAATGTCAATGATTTCACTACATACAAATGAGAAATGATGCATAAAATGATCACACTTCCTCTTCATGTAACACACAGTCTAGTAGGGAAGAGAAACATTTACAAACGGCACCAACACTTATAAATTAGAATCAAAGCTGGTGAAGCGAGAGATTAGATTAACCACATCTCTAGAGAGATTAGCAAAGGCAGGATAAAACAGGGTGTTGTGTGCCACATTAACATTAGATTTTAATCTGTAACAGGGAGGCTTTCAAGATTTTTAATAGCAGTAAGATGGAAGAAAGTGTACATTTTTAGAAGTGCTCAGAGGCTGTTCCATGATGAGTGGACTGGCACAGGAGAAAGAAAAGAAGAGTGATTGCTTTGGAGGATAGGAAGATGCTGGTGATTTGGACCAGGATTGTTTCTTTCTATATATATATATATATATATATATATATATATATATATATATATAAAAAGGATAAAACCAAGGCAAATAAAAAATAAAACCAATTGAAACAGACCAGAGTAAGTCATACAGGACTTCAAAATGCTACAAAATCAACAATAGTTACCATAATGCCTTTTGTTGTCTTCAAAACAGCTGCAGATACCTTCGACCATAGTAAAAATCAAACAGAACAGAATAGAATAGAACCAATAAGAAACAAAACAATGAATGCAGTAAAGGACTTCAAAACAAACCAATAGTAAATCCAAAATGGCTACCATAATATATCTTGCTATCTTTGAAATAGCTGCTCCTGTCATTGGTTTTAACATAACAATAAAAAAAAGAGAATAAAATCCAACCCAACAAAACAATGAAAATGATATAGGACTTCAAAACAAGACAATAAAGAATCAACAATGGCTACAACCCTCAGAAGGCGATACCCCTAGATGCCACACTGTGTACCCCTATCCTCTGAACTGGTGATCAGACCACTGGCTCTAGACCTGCAAGGTCAGTAAAACACCAAAGCACCACAGGCATCCAATTGCATTTCACCTCAATAGCTATCATCACAGCCTGTGTTTCTCCAGATCAGCTGGTCATGGTGTGTGGCGGGGTGGATATTGGTACTTCTTGTTTGCCAGCCCTTTGACAAGGGGCTGGGGTCTGGCTGTCCCCAGTCTGGCAGAGGCCCATGCATGGTGCTGGTTCCCAGATAGGGCTTGCTTCTGGACCAGGATGACACAAATAAGTGGAGTGATCGAGATATACTGGTGCTAAAACTGGCAAATGTGGAAATGATTTCACTGAGTTGCTCTGAGGAACTAGGTGGATAGAGCCATGTGTTTTTCAGATAGGAGAATAGAGATGGGACAAAGTGGCTGCTTGGGATTAGAAGATCAAAGATTCAGGAACTTTTAAAAAAACGTATTCAGTATTTCAGAGTATGGAGAAGTGGTTAACTATCAGTTTGCATGGAAGCACCCAGCTGAATACATTCAGCCTGATTCTGGGTGTGGAAGACTCACCTGAGGAATGTTGTTGGCATGGTATAGAAGAAGCAGTGGAAGGGAGTATTTCATGCTGATTTTCCTTGGAGAAGCTTTGCTGAGTTCTAGTGCTCACCTTCGCCAAGGATGCCTGTTCTCTGGTTTTTGCTTTCCCCTTGAACATCCTCTTCTGGCTCCAGTGCAGATCCGTCAGTCTTCTGGCACAAATTATTTGACCTTTTGGTGCAGGTTCTCTAGAGTTGAGCCCAGGCCCTTGGGTTTTCTGGCCAGCCAATTCAGTTGATTTCTCAACTTCCTGTTACAGACTCCTCCAGGCCCTTGGCTGGATTCTTTAGATCTCCAGCACAGGGACAGATCTTTTGCACTCTTCTATACTTGTCTCTGTGGGCAAATATGGTCAGTTAATCTTGTAAATTTTTCTGTCCTGTATTAAATCTAATTCAAAGCATGTGCAGTTGCTGGATGAACCTTGCCCCAACATGCAAGTTCTTCTTTTTTTTTTTTTTAACACTGCAAGTTCTTGCAAATGCTAATACATATGGTAAGATGAGGCCAATCTCTCTATAATTTGTTTTCTAATGACTAACATAAAAAGTAAATTTATAGTGTCAGAAAACATACTAAAGCATGCATGATCAGCAACAAGATATATAAGAAGCAAAAAACCTTAGACACTGCTTTAGGGAAGAAAGAAAGCAAAAGTCTAAGAAGTTTCTGTCAAAGGAAGGATCATTGGAAACGTAACACTTTGTGAAACTATGCAAAATCAACCTAGTTACTGTCATAAAAATGACTGAGAACTTATAAAATTCATGTATGTAATTCTCTGTCTACTTATTAAAATTGTCTTTTCCTTAAACCAGAAGAGAATCTAGTGGCTAAGAGGGGTTAAGTAGGACAGAAATCTGATTATAAGTGATTGAGCTTATATTGAGGATACATCTTAGATGATTTGAGTTATGAGGTCTCTGCATATGGTGACAAGAAACTTTTCAGTTCTTTTGTATAAAAAAGAAATCCCTTTCAAAGTGGATCCACAAATCCAAGTGCTTCTGATTTATATACTCCAGTTATTGCCACTTCATACCTGCCCTATGCACTCTGAACCCCAGAATATTGGTTCTGATTGCCATTTGGATTCTTCAAATGCAGTCTTCCCTTTATCGCCATTTAAAAATATTCTTTTGAGGTAGTTCTACAGGAGTCTTCAAGAGGACATCCAGTACTGATGTTTAACTGTACATGAATTAAACAAACTGAACATAGTATTATAGAAGCATGGCATTAAAAACTTTGCACAGTCTTCCTTAGTCTTGGTTCACATGATGGAATAACAGAGAAAACAATACTTAAGTCACAGGGTTGCTTGAAGATTAAGAGAAATTTTGTTTATGAAGAGAATAAACATTTAATAACTATTCTTGGAAGAGAATAAATATTTAATAACTATTAACTATTATTTTCTTTACACAGTTAATTTTTGTCATTCTGTAGTTTTTCTCAAGTCTTTCCAAGGAACTTACTGAGATGTTTCACTCCAGAGCTTTGGTAGATTTTTTATCATTTGATACATAAAACTAAGGTGTCTGTTTATCTTATATTGCATCAGAATTTTTTCCATACAAATTGCTGCCAGAGTACCATTTATTGAGTCTCTGCTAAGGGTTACAAAATCTTTTAAAAATAACTATTCCTACCTTAATTTTGGCTGAGACCCCAAACCAACAGGTGCAATCATTTTTATATGATTCATTGAGGTAGAAGACCACCTACTCATAATTTGCAAAAGCTTTCAAACTTGGGTCTTTTGACCCTTGAGTCAGACCCTCTTAAAGATTCAAGAGTTAGTAAAAGGACACTGTGTGGGGAGTAGATTTGGATAGGAGCATTTTAAGGGATCAAGCTGATGAAGCATTGCTCTGGTTATGAAAACAAAGGTGAAAGATTCCAGTAATAATGCTGCCCATGAAGAGCCCAAGAAAGAGTTAACATTTCTGCAAAGCTCAAAGAAACTTGATTTTATGCTTGCATGAAAGTCTAGAGGAAACTAAGGGGAGATTTGTACTCTCAGGTAAGCAGTAACCTTTCCTGCTCTTTATATTTTCCTTCTACTCTGGAGAACTGTGGTAGGAAAAGTGTGAATTGAAAAGTAACTCATTGCATCCTTCTGAATGAGGAGGGGATAAATTTTAACTTCAGAAAATTTTAACATATTGCAACAAACATATTAATTACTAAAATGACACTCTTTTGGATTGACAGTAAGTTCTGTGTGTGTGTATATATATATATATATATATACATATGCACGTATGTTCTGTGTGTAAATGCATATCATTAATAGTACTTGGATATCATATAGAGAGAATATCTAGAATTTTATCTAGTAACAGAGGAAGGCAAAACAACACAGACTGGAGGGGCTGTTTCCTTGTCTCTTTGAGTTCTGCTTATTTAGTCTATTAGTTATATTTTTGGGCAGGGATAGTTTATACTCCTGGTTTACCCTTTGTGATCTTGCTTCAGGCCTGTTATCCCCCTCAAATACAGATCACTGTGACCCTCAAGGTGGTCTTCTGTGTGTGTCTCCTTTTCAGGTTCTCATGAGCCTTTCTTTTCTTGTCTCTGAGCTTAGAAGTGGTAGTATTACTGCAATGACTAATCCTGAGTGATGGTGTCTCAGGAGCTGTAACCACCAGAAGTGCCGTAGGGATGGAATCACTTAAGCCCTTTGGAACTCATGATTTGCAACAGATTGCTTCAAATACTGGACATGGAAATACAGGACTTAATGTTTGCCTTGCTGGATTTTGGACTTTATTTGGCATCAGTCCTTTGCATCCCTCCTTTTAAAGATCTTGTTGCTTTGCTGTCTTCTGCCACCTTGAATTGTTGTCCCCTATGCCATGCCACCCTGCCTTGTGGCCAGCTGAATATGGACTGAAACCTCCACAAACTGTAAGCTAAATAAACCTTTCCTTACTTAATTTTGAGTGTGGAGTATTTTGTCCCAGCAATGAAAGAAAAGTAACCAAGACACATGGTGTCATCATTATCCTTGGTAGTTCACCTTTGTTTTTGATTCCTTTGTAATTATAGTTTGTGTTTAGTCATTCTCAATACCTTTGTTAATTTAACCATACCCCTGTTATTATTCATTCTTCACTGGTCCTCTATACTTTTTCTTCTATGGTTTGCCTTTCCACTAATCAATGTGCTTTTGAGATTACTCTATGTGGATATATGTAGCTATTGTTCATTCATTCTCATTGGGATATTTTTATTTCTTCTAAGCAATGTCTCAGATCTGAATTTCTCTTCTTTCCTCTTGCCAAAGGACAAAGGACGATATGAAAACTGAAAAATATGTACAGTCATAAGCATTCATTTCCTCTGAAAGGGAAGTATGTAAACTATCTCTAATTACTACTTCAGGGTATATACAGTCCCTCATTTTTGAATAATTTTAAATTTAAAATTTCTCTTTTCATATAAGAAAATGATAGATAACATCATGGACCCCTTTGTGTTCATATAAGAATCTTTAGAATGATAGTTTTGCTGCTTTTCATTTCCACACAGTTGTATTTTGTAAATACATTTTTCAAATGGGTGAGAACCTATTGTAATTTAGCTATTGAAATAAAAAAATAGTATTCCCTAAGAAAAATTTAAAATATCAAGGAAAAAGTTCTCAAAATTCCAAAGAGAGCAAAAACAAAACAAATTATAGTGGCACAACAATCAATTTAACAAAAATTTTCTTTTTTAAAAAAAATTTATCTAGTTTATTATTCTGAGTTCTGAGAGCTACATTCTAATTGACTGATGATTCGAGCCATAACTGGGAAGGAAGGGTTACAAATGCAGAGGATAAGTAAAATACCAGACTCTCTGAAATGTCATTAAATGACACTAGTAAAGGCACAGAAATTTGTGTTGATCTTTGTAAATATCAGGGTACAGCAACAATATCTTTAGTATTAGCATTGAAGGGCTTAATATTACACAAACACAATATTTTCAATATGCTTGCAAACACTAGCTTAACCTCAGTAATATCTCACAAAAGTGAACACTTAGTATTTTTATTAACATAAATAATATTGTGAGCTTGCAGCTCTTCCAGATAGAAGTATTTAGATAAACATTAAACAAATACCAGGCTCATATAACTGCTGATCATAGCAGAATTACCTCTGAAAGTTTCTAACAAAAATGTTCAACAACACTTGTTCACTGATGACAGAAATATATCTTAAATATTGTCCTAAAAATTAGAAAAAATTAGAAAATTCATTAAAGAAATCAATAAAGTGAAGAATGAGTTCTTCAAAAGACAAAAAAGATAAATTCTTAGCCAGACTCACTAAGAGACTGAAAAGACTCACATCAATGCAATTAGAAATTCAAAATGTGAAATCACAATAGAAACTGTTGAAATCCAAAAGATAGTAACTACTTCAAAATATTATTTCCCAACAAATTAACAAATTTTGAAGAAATGCACAGTTTTCTAGATACATACAAACTACCAACATTAACCCAAGAAGACATATGTACGCTTAACAAACCCATAACAAGAAATGAAATTGACTACGTAGTAAAGAATTTACTGACCAAAAAATCCCATGGCCTATTTAATTCACAGTTGAATTTTACAATATCCTTAAGGATGTTATTATCACCAATATTCCTAAGCTCTTCAAAGAAATGGAAAAGGGCAGAGCGCTCCTAAATTCATTTATTGAAGCCAGTATCACCCTTATTACAAAACTGGATAAAGATCCAAAATAAAAAGAAAACTATGGGTCAATCTCTTTAATAAACATAGATGCAAAAATCCTTAGCAAGATATTAGCAAATAGAATACAGCGCATTGTAAAAAAGATGATACATCATGATTAAGTAGGTCCCCAGATGCAAGGATAGTTCAACACAAGTAAGTCAATAGATGTAATACATCATATAAAGAGGAGCAAGGTCAAAATCACATAACCATATAAATAGATGCAGAAAAAGCTTTCAAGAAAATTCAACACCGCTTCATGATCAAATAACCTGAAGAGGCTCAGTGGCACAGTGCCTGCCTGCCAAATGCAAGGTCCTGAGTTTGAGTCCCAGTACAAAAAAACAAAAAACCCTGAAGAAAACAGGCATAGAAAGGCCATAATTGAATATGATAAAGGCTATTTATGACAAATCAATAACCAACATTATAGGAAATGGGGAAAAATTAAAAGCATTCCTCTTAAGTTCAGAAACAAGATAAGAATATTTACTATTATCTGTTCTCTTTAACATAGTATTGAAATATTAGCCAAAGTAATTAGGTAAGAAAAAGAAATAAAAGGGATACATATAGGAATGGAAGAACTCAAATTATTATTATTTTCATATTACATGATACTCTATACAGAAGATTTAAAGAACTCTGCAAAAAAGTCTTAGAATTAATAACCAGCTGCAGCAAAGTAGCAAAGTGCAAGATCAAAACTCAAAAGTCATTATCATTTATATATACCAACAATGAATAGGAGAGAAGGAAATTATGAAAACAATACCATTCACAGTGACTCCAAGAAAAATAAAATATATAGGAAATGACAAAGGAAGTAAAATATCTGTATAGAGAAAACTACAGTATCCTGAAGAAGGAGACTGAAGAGCACATTAGGAAATGCAAAGATGTCATCTGCTCCTGGATAGGCAGAATCAATACTGGCAAAAAATGGCAATACTTCTAAAACTATTGTACAGATTAATTGCAGTCTCAATCAAAATATCAATGAATTACTTTACAGATCTAGAGAAAACAATCCTAAAATAGATATGGAACCAGAAGAGACCTCCATACAGCAAAAGCAATTTTAGCAACAAGAGCAAAACAAAGAGGCATAGCAACATTTGCCCTTAAGCTATACCACAAAGCAATAGTAATAAAAATGGTATGGTACTGCCATAAAAGCAAACATATGAATCAATGGAACATGTGTCTCCACTGAGGACACAGAAACCTCCCCAGTCATATTCAACTATTTGATCTTTCACAAAGGGGCCAAAAGCATATGTTGGAAAAAAGATAGCTTATTTAAGTGTTGCTGGGAAACCTGGTTATCTGTTTGCAGAAGAATGAAACTGGACCTTTATATCTCACCATATACTAAATTAAAATCAAAATGAGTCAACAGTCTAGACATTGAAACAGAAACATTAAACCTTCTAGAAGACAAAATAGGTAAAGCCCTTGAAGATTTAGGTGTAGAAAGGATATCGTAAACAGAACCTCAATTGCACAAGAAATAACAGCAAGAATTAGCAAGTGGGATTATATCAGACTAAAAATCCTCTACAGAAAAAGAATCAATCAGTAGAGAGAAGAGAAAACCCTCAGAATGGAAAAAAAAATTGTCAGCTACTCCTTAGGGAGAGGGTTAATATCTAGAATATACAAAGAGCTAAAAAAATGTAAACCACTTAAAATTAAAGATCCATTCGAGAGATGGGCAAGAGAGAACAGATACTTCACAGAGGAAGAAATATATATTGTGAACAGATACATGAAAAAATGTTCAACATCTCTGACCATTAGAAAAACACAAAGTGAAACAACACTGAGATTTCATCTCACTGTGGAAAGAATGGTGATCATTAAGAAATCAAACAGTAACAACTACTGACATGACTGTGGTGAGAAAGCAACTCTCCTGCATTGTTGGTGGGAATGTAAACTAGTACAACCATAATGGAAAACAGTATGGAGATTTCTCAAAGAACTGAAATTAGAAATTCCATTACACTCAGCTATCCTCCTGCTAGTTATCATTCCTAAAGCATTTAAGGCATCATAACACAGTGTTACATGCATGTTCATGCTTATAGCAGCACAATTATTTTTTTGATACCAGGAATCAAAAATTAGGACCTTGTACTTGCCATGCAGGCACTTATGCTTCTGTGCTATATCCCTGGCCCAGCAGCACAGTTTGTGATAGCTAAAACCTGGAAGAAGCCTGTATACTCATTAACAGATGATTGGGTAAAGAAAATGTACTATCTATATATAATGGAATACTACTTGGGTATAAAGAGTGACACATATGAGACATTTGTAAGAAAATGGATGTACCTGGAAAATGTAATGTAGAGTGAAATAAACCAGACACAAGCTTAAATAGAGTATGGTATCTCTCATTTGAGTGAAGCAAAGTACAACCACGAAAATGATAAAGGATGAATAGAAAGGGATGGAGCTCATGCAATAAGAAGTGTTGCAAGGGAACAAGGGTGAGAGATGAAGCTGAAGGGAAGGGAAAATAAGAAGAATAAAGATATGTCATGTACAGAAACCTGATAACCCCAATTAATATAAACACTACATGCTATAACATGAGCAAAGATGAATAATATCAACAAATATGAAAAAGAGGATCAGGGAACTGGAGGATGAAAGAGGAGGGGTAAAGAAGTGGAAGGGGATTAGAAAGAAGAAGCAAAAAGCTTTACTATGTATAGGTAATCACTCCCCAAGATGATTGTGAACTGCATGAATTATAAACACATACTAATATAACAATTTATAAAATGAAATCATTTTGAGTATAGAATTTCAATCTCAACTAACCTATTTTGAGTCAAATTAAAGTTTACACTCTTCCTATTACATCTTAAATATTTTCCCAAAAATGAATCAGAAAACATGGTGATGAACACCAAGAAGGAACAAAAGAATTTAAAAAATTCTGAGAGTAAATCAAAAGCATGATTGAAAATATATCCTCTGAGCTAGGGATATAACTCAGTGGCACAGCGAACACAAGGTTCTGAGTTTGAATCCTGGTACTGTATATGTATATACATATACATTATATATATATATATATATATATATAATGTATATGTATATATAATATATATGTATATATATATATTCTCAAATTATAACTTGTATAACAGGTCTAGAAAACAATGGTCATGAACTCTAAAAAGCTATGAGAAGGTTTTATGAAGGAATTTTTTATGAAAAAGAATGGAGTGGACTATAGACCGCAGAAACAAGAGTTGGAGGGCTAAAAATTGGCAATATTAATGAAATGAGTATATTATTTTGTCTAGAAGAAAAAAGAAAGGCAATTTTAAATAGGAAAACAAACCTGAATAAAAATTTATGCTAGAAGTCATAGTGCAAACAGAAATGAGGTAATAGGTAAATGAACAATAAGCAGGATAAATACAAGTGGATTAATTTGTTAGTGATAGTAAGAACATTTTCTTCTACAAGGGAGGAGAGATGGAATGAAAAGAAAGTGCATGCATTTGGGAGTCAAGGTGGGCTTTCCAAAGTTGATGAAGCAAAATTAATAGAAATTCAAAAACAGAAAAAGTGACCAGGAATGTGGAGGCCAGGGTACGTGAGAAAAAATATATATCTCCAAGATATCATAACAAATATTTACAACTAATGTTAATAAGATAGCTAATATTTAGTAGTACTAATAACAATAACTAATTAAAAAAGGGTAGGACACAATAGTAAAGAGGTGCCTAGCAAGACAAAACAGAGAAAATGTGTTGTTTTTATGTATTCTCATATACTGTATATTTTATCATCATTTTAAAAATTGGCATAATTTTTCATGTTTGTGAAGTACAATGTGATGTTTTAATACATGTGTACAGTATAGAACATCAAATAATCATTAACTATGTACATTTATACATTTATGATTTACTCAGGCGGTAACGTTCAAAAATGTCTCTTCTAGCAATTTTGAAATACATAATGTGTTATTTTTAACTATAGTCCCCTTACTATTCAATACACTAGTTTATTTCTCCTACTTAATAACTTTTTACCCACCTGCCAACTTCTCTCTATCTTTCTTTCTTCCTCCATATTTCATTACTATTATTTTAAAGTTAATTTTATTTGTGCATTTCTGACATGCATAATGATCATGTTCATCACAGAGAATTTTTATACTTAATATGTCTTAGTTCTTTCTTTTTCCCCATTCTTCTCCCTTTCCTTCAATCCTTCTTTTCCTTTCCATATACAAAACATTGTTCCTATTGTTTTTCTCCCATTCTTTTTTAATTTTTTAATCCCTACTTTTTCCCTCCCTTCTCTGTCTATATTGTATGGTTATATTATCTTGATACTTAAAATAATAAAATTATTCAACAAGTTCACACAACGAAATAAAATGTGACATAACATCTTCAAGTACTACAAGAAAGAGGAAAGTTAAACTGTGTAAGAAATCCACGGGTAAAAATTATTTTTGGCTGAGAAAGATGAAGAAACCTTTCTAAATGAGGCGACTCTTGCATTAAAACTGTTTTTTTAAATAGAAAATAATTTGGTTGTGTGTGTCTCTGTGTGTGTATGTACACTTGTGCACATGATCTGCTATGAGAGAACTATGTGTGTACTTGGTGTAGTAACAAAATCTCTCAGGTTGTAAAGAAAATCAACAGTGTCTTTCCTTTGGTCAGAGGTAGCTGTAAAAACCAAACAAAATTAATTTATAACCAAATAATGATAAAACCATTTTAATAACTTCTGATATCTAGCAGATTAAAAGGGAAATAGGTTCTTGGTAGATCCATGTGCCTATTGGTTAATAAATGCATTGTGAAGAATTATAACTGCTTCAGGATTTAAGGGGGGCACACACAATTACAAAAGGAAAGTCATAGTTAGATTCACAAAATGTACCACATGCAGCATTAAAAATGCATTGTAGAGTGGAAAATCTCCCACCGTAGAGTGCGAAAGATATAGAATGAGTCCACTGTCAGGTTTGTCTTCTACCAATCATCAAACACATGCGGAGTCTCAGTAAAAACAGCTAAACAGTGATTTGCTTGTCTCTGATCCTCATATTCACAGCATTTCAAATTTGAACTGGAGAATAGTTTAAGGTAAGACAATGAGGAACCATACGGAGGAAGTCCAGATTTAGTATCCAAGAGACAAAGTCAGAGCAAGAGCTGATTTCTGGATTTAAACAATTAGAATATTGCCGACTTCTCGAGATCATGGGTCCCTGAAGGTTTCCTGAACATAATTAAATAAGCCATGATGTGTGACTCTCTGCACTTTTGTCTCTTAACTGTAGATTTACAGGTTGGAGAAAGGGATTGTTAAACTTAAAGTGGGTCTTTGTTTGACTGGAAATATATGAGCTTGTTCACCGTCATATTGCTATGCCTGCATCACCTTGTTTCAGAGCAAGTGTTTTACCAATATTCTTTTAGATTAAGGAAACGATTTCTAACATTCTGACTTCATTAAGTCACTTCAAAATTGACCTTCGGTGATGGTGAAATAGCAAGCCTATTTCAGTTGAAGGTAGTAGCACATAGTTCATAACCTTCTCGCAACCTGGCCCAGAGCCAAGTTACTGACCCAGATCTAATCTTAGCAGTATAGAATAACGAGGTACTGTGCCCTCTATTATATTGAATTCTCCATATCTTAAAAGAGTGATCTGGCTTTTTAGTCAACCATGTCAAATTGTTTATTGATATTGAATTTATAATGATTCCTCATTCTTTTTCCTTATGGAAACCTATTAAACTATGTTTTCTTTTGATATTTCTGTATTTTGGGAATAAAAATGATCTTTGGGAGGGAGATTTATAAATAATGTATAAAAATTATGGGTAATTTACATACAATAAAATTTTTTCCTCATACCATACACTTCTAAAAGTTTTGACATGTCTGTACACTCATATAATGGGAATGTAGTTGCATATTATTTTGGTTTTAATTTTCATTTCCCTACTAGCTGTATATTGAACATCTTTTAATGTATTTATTTGCAGTCTTCCTATTTTGTTTGATGCGGCATCTAGTCAAATGTTTTCCATTTTAAATTGGGTTGATTTTACAGTTGAATTTTGAAAACTCTTTATATAACCTGGAAAAGCTGCACTATTGGTTATGCAATTTGCGAATATTTTTCCCTACCTGCTTTTTTTCATTCTACACATAGTGTATTTTATTTTATTTTTTATTTATTTATTTTTTTTTTGCGGCACCAGGGATTGAACTCACTACCTCGCGCCTGCCAGGGCAGGCGCTTAAGGCACTGAGCCAAACTCCCGGACCTGGTTTTTTTGAGGCAGGGTCGCACTATGTAGCTCAGGCTAGTCTTGCGCTCGCGTTGTAGCCCAAAGCCGGCCTCGAACTCACAACGCTCCACCTACCTCAGCCTCCCGAGTGCTGGGATTAAAGGCGTGCGCCACCACGCCCGGCCACATAGTGTATTTTAAAGTGTAGACATTTTTACTGTTGATGAAATCCAATTTATCAGTTGCTTTCTTTTATGGGTTGCAATTCTTATATCTAAGAAAACATGATTTAACTCAAGAACACGAAGACTTTCTCGTATGTTTTCTTCTACAATCTTTTTTTTTTTTTTTTTTTTTTTTTTTTTTTTTTTTTTTTTTTTTTTTTTTTTTTTTTTTTTTTTTTTTTTTTTTTTGGTCTTTTTGGGACAGGTTTCACTATGCAGTTCAGGCT
Organism: Dasyprocta punctata; assembly: GCA_004363535.1. Lineage (NCBI taxonomy): Eukaryota > Metazoa > Chordata > Mammalia > Rodentia > Dasyproctidae > Dasyprocta > Dasyprocta punctata. The sequence goes on along the minus strand of RJWM01005782.1, from coordinate 2,829 downwards.
ATTCTTGACCTCATTTTGTCGTCTAGGTTTACCTCGAACTCCAGTGATCCTCCTACTTCAGCCTCCCAAGTGCTGGGATTACAGGTATGCATTCTAGAAGTTTTATAGTTCTAAATTTTACAGTTTTACATGTAGAAGTATGATACATTTTAAGGTAACATTTTTGTAAAATGGAATGTATTGGTTCAGGTTCATTTAGAACTTTTATTTTTTTGCCCATTGTTATCCAATTATCTTAGCATCATTTGTTGAAAAGACTTTCCTTTCTCCAGTGAATTTTTGTCTCAGTATCTTAATAAAAACCCAATTGACAATATATATCCGGGTTTCTCTTTGAAATCTCCATTCTGATGCATTTGTTTACAGTTATCTATGCATTTGTCAACATCAGACTATCTGACTTTTGTAGTTCTATAGTACGTTTGGAAATCAGGTAATATGAAACCCGCAATTTTATTCTACTTTTCTAAAATTGTTTTGACTACTCTAGTTCCTTTTCTTTTTTGACATACATTTCAGAATCAGAGATTGATTTCTAAAATAGAATCCTTCTGGGATTTTGACTGGGGATATGTTAAATTCATAGATCAGTTTGGAAAGAACTGGTCTTAACATACTGAGTATTCCAGCCCATGAACTGGTGTATCTCTATTTATTTAGGTCTTTCATAACTTTAATCAGTATTTTGTAGTTATATCTTATACTTATTTACTTGTATTTGTATTGATTATACTTATGTAAGATTTATACATATATATCCAACACTTTTTATGCTATTGAAAAGTTTTCCAAAAAATTTAAATTCTTGATTATTCAATGTTAGTATACAAAAATGTTAAATTTCTTATTGTGAACTTGTATTCCTTCACCTGATACACTCACTAGTTTTAGATATTCTGGTATATTCTTTGAAATTTTCCACATAGACAATTATGTCATTTACAAATACAGTTTTATGTTTTTTTTCAATCTGTATTTCTTTTATTTCTTTTGGTTGCACTTCTATTGTATTTTTAAAGCCCACTGTTCTAGCCTGTCAAGAACTTTGGATCAAGAAACTGTCACAAGGCTTTTTGGTATTGATCAGAAGTTCGGCTATTCCTCCCTCCCCCACTTTTTTATCTGAACTACTGAACCAGATAGTTTTTGTGAGCAAAATAATACAAAACTGCTTCTTATCATAAGAAATCTGAAACTTATAAAAATGTGAGAAAATCATTTAATGAACACTTTGTAACTATGAGACAGACTCGAAGAATTATCAACATGTGGCTCATCTCATTTTAGCTCTATCAGCACTAATTCCCAATTTGTGTCCCATGACACTGGTTTATTTTATTTTATTTTATTTTATTTTATTTTATTTTATTTTTTAATTTAAATTTTATTTTAAACAGAAAAAACAAACGAAATTTCAAAATAGGATAATAGGAGAGTAACTGGTTAATACATTGCATAGTTCTCTGCATAGCAATCACTCAGATTACAAGATATAGGCTCAAAAAATTGATTAAACAATATAAATACAAATTTTTTAGTGAACTAACAGCAATTAGTAGTATAACTATCTTAACTATCATATACATATTTTTTTCTTTTCCCTTCCTTTTTTTCTCCTTTTCCGAATTCCAGTTTCTCTTTCTTTTTGAAAAATTTCTTTCCATTTCACAGTATCTACTGTACATTCTGGTTTTTATTTACACTTTCAACTTCTTGCACTAGAGATGTAAATTATATGATGTTTATACATGTGAGTCTGATTTATTTCATTTGAGTATAGTCACAAATTGCATCCATTTACCTATAAAAGTCTCAAGTTTATGCTTCTTTTTTTGTTTTATTTTAAAGAGAAAAATGGATACACAAACAATGAAAATGAGCATCAAAACTGAGTAGTAGTACAGTTACAATACTTGATACATTGCATATTGGTGTCTTGTAGTAGTTATTCAGAGTATAGGACATAGGCATGATGTCTTGTCTAAACAATATTAGCACAAAACATTCTTTTCAAGGAACAAACAAAAGCTAGCTGTATATCTACATTAACTATCTTGTATATACATGTATTTTTTCTTTAACCCATTCTTCCCTTACCCATCACAGTTTGTCATTTCTCTTGAGGTTTCTTCCCAATTCACAATATCTATTGTATTTTTTTATTTTTAAGAGAAAAAAATAAAAAGACAGAAAAATCAAAATGCAAACAAACCTAAAAAACAAGAAAAAAAGCAAAATGACAACAACAAAAAAAGAAAAAATAGCTATATATTTCTTCAAAACAATATGATAGGAATTTAACAATAGTTGTTATACTGCATATTGTGTTCTTCAAAATAACTGCTCAGGTTACCAGATACAGGAATAAAATAAAACTGTAAAATGGAACAAAATATTAGATTTCAAAAACAAGACAGAAGGAAATCCCCCAGGTTGCCACAATGTAATACCATCCTCCAAACAGAGGCCCAGATCATCAGTCCCAGGCTTGCAAAGTCAAACAAGTCTAGCTATTCCTTTCACCTCAGTTGCTACCATCTCACCATGAGTCCTCCTAATCAGCCAGTTGCTTAACTGTGGGGTGGGTGAGGTGCTCTTCTGGTTTCTCAGTCCCTGTACCAGTTCACTCATAGGAAGGCATGATTTGTCTTTTTGCTGAGTCTCCTCCTGATCCTCATGGTGGAACCTGGTTCATGAGAAAGTGTGCTCTGTCCAAGTGTATCCTTCTTTATACCTGAGTAATACTACACTGTACAAAGATACCACATCTATTTTTATCCATTCCTTGGTTGACGGGTATTTGGGTGATTTCCAACATTTAGATATTAC
>RJWM01005781.1:72569-89286 GCA_004363535.1 Dasyprocta punctata | reverse complement strand
CTGCCAACTTTTATTGGAGTCTTTGATATCCTGGTAGTCTCTCTGAATCTGATTAATGCGTTCTAAGTCTTTATTTGTTTCATTCTCAATTTCCTTTGATTTTCCATCCTCCACCTTTCCAGCTATGTTTCCTTTAGAGGCGCTTAGCGATTCCCCTATTATGTATTTCATTTCAATTCTCAGTTGGGCTAACAGTGCCACTTTAATTTCTTTCATAGCTTCATGGAGTTGTCTCCCCACTTCAGTTGTCATCTCCTCTGAGAATTTAATTTTTGGACTCCCGACCATTTCTGCGTTAACGTCCCCTGAATTAGTTCTGCTTGTATCGGAGTCCGGAGAGTGCCCTCTACTTTTCCGTCTTGGCATTTTCCTGGGCTCTGCTGATAGCCCGTGTTGGCCCACTGTGTTTCCCCAGCCCGCCTCCGCTCGGTGGATGTCTGCTGCAGTGCACGAGGATAGGGCCGCTCCCTGGGAACCCATACCGGGCTGTCCGCCAAACTTCCCCTATCACCCCCAGGGTGCCCGCGCGGATTCTGCCACGACCTTCCTGGAACCGTGCCTAATTAGGTGCAGTTCCAGTTTCAAGATGGATGCCTGTCCCTCGCTCTCCCTCGGGGGTGGGGGGTGGGGGGCTGGGGGCCGCCAGGTTCACTCACTCGCCTGCTCGTGACCACCTCGCTCCACAATCGACCACTGCCTCCGCTGTCCCCGCTGCAGCTGTAGCAATTCAACCGCGCATCGCCAGCACCCCAGTCATACCTTCTCAGTTCGGGTCACAGCACTAATTTGATTCGGCTCGGGTCAGAGGTGCTGCTGGTCTCCGCCTTTGTTTATTTCATTGTTTTACTCTTTCCGTGGGCTACAGTTCTCGTTTTAGATTCTTCTTGGGTCCAGAGGAACCATCTCCCTCTTTTTTCCTTCTCTCTGTTATTATATTATTTTATATACCAGCATTTGGAGGGTATATTCAGGGAGTCTCCCTATCGCGGTGTTATCTGGGCGGCCATCTTGCAGGAAGTCCCTATATTTGATTTTTGTGTTTTATTTTCCTTGTGGTGCTGGAAATTGAACCCAGGGCCTTACATGCCAGCCAAGTGTTAAACCACTGAGCTCCACGCCCAGCCCAAAATTGTACATAGTCAATGGGATATGTGGTTGTGGTACGTGTTGTGTATACAGTGCATAATAAGCGAATCAGGATAAGCGTGTCTGTCTCTTCACACACCATTTCTTTTCTTTTTTCTTTTTTTTTTTTTTTTTTTTTTTTTGGTACCTGGGATTGAACTCACCACCTTGCGCTTACCACGCAAGTGCTTGAACCACTGAGCTAAATCTCCAGCCCACAAACACCATTTCTTGATGGTGAGAACATTCAACAGGCTTTGTTTGAGCTTTTTGAAGTACGCAGTAGATTATGATTATCTGTGGTTGCTCTTCTGGGTAATAGCACACAGAACTGTGGTCTAACTGTAACTTGGTACCTATTGACCAATCTTTATCTACCTCTCCTCCTGCTACATTTCCCACACTCCGGTAACCACTAGTCTACTCTCAACTTCTGTGAGATCAGTCTTAGAATATGAAGCCTTTTAAACGTGTGTGAGTAACCAGAATAAATGTAGGTGTTCGCAGTCCCTGCCCCAGCTTGAGGAGCTATCAGTTCATCACCTATCTTGTCTCACCTCTGCTGGGTCAATCTCCATTCTCTCCCATTGTTGAATCTTTTTCCCATACCTCTGTCCTTCTTTATACACTAGTGCAGGCAAGTCAGGATGATATCCAACTCCCACTATGATTAGGTCTGTTTTTGTTTTTGTGGTACTGGGATCGAATCCAGGGAGTGCTGAACTATGTTCCCAGCCCTTATTTTGAGACAGATTCAGTAAAAGTTGCCCAGACTGGGCTTAAACTTGTGATCTGTCTGCCCTCACGTTCTGAGAAGCTGGGAATATAAGTGTGTGCCCATCTGCCTGGTCTTGCTTTCAAAACAAAACATTCCTCAACTTCCCCTTCCATTATTTCTTTTCTTATTCTCTCTTCCTCTATGTCTCTGTCTCTGTCTGTCTGAACCTCCCTTTCTCTCTCCCTCTTCCTCCTTCTTTTCCTTCCCTCCTTTTTCCTCTCTTTTATACTGCTGGGTATTGAGCTCAGGGCCTTCACACTGAGCTATATCCCCAGCCTTATGTATGGGTCTTGTTAATTGCGCAGGCTGGGCTCAAACTTGACTTAGCCTCCCAGAGTGCTGGGACTGCAAGTGTGTCCCACTCTGCCTAGGTTCCTTTCTTTTTTTTTTGCGGCACCGGGGATTGAACTCACAACCTCGCACCTGCCAAGGCAGGTGCTTAAGCCACTAAGCCAAATTCCCAGCTTTTTGAGGCAGGGTCGCACTGTGTGGCTCAGGCCAGTCTTGTGCTCGCATTGTAGCCCAAGCCGGCCTCAAACTCACAATGCTCCTCCTACCTCAGCCTCCTGGGTGCTGGGATTAAAGGTGTGTGCCACCACGCCCGGCTTAGGTTCCTTTCCTTAAGACTTATTTGACTTAAAAAAAAAAAAAAGAAAAAGAAAAGAAAGAAAAAAAAAGAAAAAAGGTTTATTTGATTGAGAATTTGTTGACTAGATGCTGGATGCAGAGGCCTGATGGACATTGTTGGGCCCGGCCCTCAGCCATAGTGGTATGTACTGTTTGGTAGGCGGCACAGGCTGTCAGCTTTTTACCCCCACCTCTCTTTGGTATAAAAACTTCAACCCCCACACCTCTTGTTTTGGTATCAGGGATTGAACTCACTGACCTTGTGCTTGCCAGGCAGGCGCTTGTGCTGCTGAGCTAAATCCCCAGCGCCCCCCACATCTCTTTTGTACAAAAATTGAAACAAGGTTGTGCCATGTTGCCCAGCTGGCCCCAAACTAGACTCAGGTGGTTTTCCTGCCTCATAATCTCAGGTGGTTTTGGGTACAGGTGTGCACCACCTTGCCTTGCCATTTTTCCCTTCTGAATATTCTTTGATTTCTTTTCAAATCAGGTGGTTGATGTTGAGCACTCTCAGAGGCCATGCTGCTCTTGCTCCTTCTGGAAAGTTTCTGATGTGCTCTCCTCAGTTCGCATCTTGGAATTTCAGCATCCAAATCCTGGGCCTACAGTTCAATCTTTTCATCATCTCTGCTCATCCTTGCTCATGACTTTTCCCCCTGTATCTTTGGTATTGGGGTTTTCTTTTCTTTCTTTTTCTTTTCTTTCTTTTTCTTTTCTTTTTTTTTTGTGGCACCGGGGATTGAACTCACAACTTCACGCCTGCCAGATAGGCACCTAAGCCACTGAGCCAAACTCCCAGCCCTAGATTTTTGAGGCAGGGTCGCACTATGTAGCTCAGGCCAGCCTTGTGCTCACATTGTAGCCCAAGCCGGCCTTGAACTCACAATGCTCCTCCTACCTAAGCCTCCTGAGTGCTGGGATTAAAGGTGTGCACCACCATGCTCAGCTTGGGGTTTTCTTTTTGAGGAGACCTATTTTGTCAAACTCTGAAATGCCGAAGGATTTGCATTTAGTGGTTTTTCTACAGAGGAGCCTTGCATTTGCTTCTGTGGGCACAAGAGGGTACGGTGGAGCTGAAATTCTTCTCAGTTCATTTTTGTCTTTGGGTGTTCTACTCCCTGTAGCATTCTGAGTGCCACCCTTAAGACACATGGCAGAGCAGGTCCCTTGCTTACAGCTTCAGAGGTGTTTACCCCCATCTGTGTAGTGGGTGGAGGCAGGCAGGATTTCTGCTTGGTTCCCATTCAGATTTTTGAGTCTATCCTAAAGTTTAGATATTTCAATCATCAGGCTTCATGTGGGAGTTTCAGGCATAGTAGCCTGTTTTGGGCAGAGAGACTCAAGGCCTTGTCTCCCTTTGCCCAGTGACTGACTACCAGCCAAAACCTCAAGTTCCTAATCATGGTGTTGGGCCAGGGGCAGCTCTGAGCTGTGTCCCTTCTGTTCTTGATGACTAGACTGTAGGCATTTGGGTGTCTGGGAGTTCCTTTTCTTAGAGGTCAGCAGTGTTTTAGAGTGTATCTGTTAACTCTGTGATCTAGTGTTTGAGCTAAGTATTTTGCTGCTGCAGGATATTTAGGAATATCTATTGTGGAAGCAGACGTCTCTGATTTTGGCAGTTTTATCACCCTTGAATTCAGAGGAGAAAGGTGAGGGCAGATTTGTTGAAGATCTATATCCATGCTTCTTGAAGTCTTTGTGTTCTTGGGGGTTAATACTCCAGGCCTCTCATGTTCTCTTGGTTTGCTGTTCAGTGCTGTGGCTGGTGGTCCTTTCATTCTTTCCGGTGTACCTTGCTGATAGTGGTTAAATATTTGTCACAAGGTCCACTGCAGCCTTTCTCCCCAGGCTGTGAGCATTCTATCCACCTGCAGCCCCAGTGTGCTGTGCATGACTCCTGAGTGGAAGTACAGTTTAGCCATGCCGGTCTACTCCTGAATGTCGCAGTGTGGGCTGGTGACCCTTCACACAGGGAGTGACAGCACACCACATGCTGCTGTCGAAAGGACACTCGGGGCAGACTATTGGGGAAATAGTACATAAGCAGCCTCGAAAACAACAGGAAAGGGCTGCTCCTGAGGATCTGCCCAGTAAGAGAAGTGCCCAGTGTCCTGCTGTGAGCACGTGCAGGTGTTCACCAGACCAAAATTGGTAGTGTGCCCTTCAGTACAGTATGAGGCTGCTTTACTGGAGAGCGTGTACCACCATCAGAAGTCACACTTGCAGCCGGGCGTGGTGGCGCACACCTTTAGTCCCAGCACTTGGGAGGCTGAGGTAGGCGGAGCGTTGTGAGTTCGAGGCCGGCTTGGGCTACAGCGCGAGCGCAAGGCCTGCCTGAGCTACATAGTGCGACCCTGCCTCAAAAAAACCAGGGCCGGGAGTTTGGCTCAGCAGCTTAAGTGCCTGTCTGGCAGGTGTGAGCCTGTGAGTTCGATCCCCAGTGCCGCAAAAAAAAAAAAAAAAAGTCACACTTGCACACAGATAGTTGCACTTGAGGGTTTATGAGGGTGTTGGATGAAAGGAACAAGGTGTGAAAGCGATGCTTTCTGTAAAGCAGGACTCCCCATGCCTGATCATATGTGTGTGCACTGGGAAGAAAGTGATGCCCCCACTTTGTGGTACTTGGGTTAAACCCAGAGCCTCACACTGAGCTGTCACACCCTGCACCCCCATTATTTTGGAAAACGGTCTCACTGAGTCACTGTATTGCCCAGTCCAGGCTTGAATTTGCTATCTTCCTGTCTTAGTCTCCCAGAGTGCTGGGATTATAGGTGTGCATCATGATGCCCAGCTACTTTGATGCCCTTTTTTAAAGTGTCAACCACCTGTTCATTCTGGGTCTCTATACTTGTGTGACATGGGTAGAAGGCAATGCCTTTTTTGGAGTGGCTATTCCCCTGCCTCCCGTCCACGTGTACATTTGTGTGCACATATATCTACACTGGGTAGAAAGTGATGCCCTTTTGTATAGCAGTGATCTCACCCCTCACCCTGTCTGTATTTGTGTGCAAGCCAGGTTGATTAGTATAGACAGGGAGCTGAACAGAGGGTCCAGGAGCAAAAGGGGCTACAGGGACTACATAAATGAGCAGGCAGGGCTGCCCTCGAGACCCAGAGTGGATCCAGAGGTGATTGGGTTCATGTGTGCAGAGTCAGACAGGCACATGGCCATATTCCACAGTTTTAAATAAAATTTAGGAGAATTAAATTAACAGAAGCTGCTGATCTTTTAATGCCAAAAAACAGAATTCTGTTCTCTCAAAATTGGAAACCTTGTTTGTTTGTTTATTTGTTGTCTTTCTTGAGATAGTGTTTTGCTATGCAGTTCAGGCTGGCCTTGAACTCACTTTGTAGCCCAGATTGGCCTTGAATTTACAGCATTCCTCCCACCTCAGCCTCCTAGCATTTGCCTTTTGCAGATATTAGAGTTCGCATGTCCAGGTCGATCTCTGCAGTTTAGGCACTAGATAAGATGACATTGACTTTTTGTCCCTTGAACAGGCATGGCGATTTATTGTTCCTGTTTCCCTCAAACCTTGCTGGACCTTCATCTGAAATGGAAACGTCAGCCTCAGTAGGGCTAAAGGCTTTCGGCACTCCCAATGTGGTGGAGGATGAGATCGATCAGTACCTCAGCAAGCAGGATGGGAAGATCTACAGAAGCCGGGACCCACAGCTGTAAGTGCTTTGTGGGGTTCTAGGTTGAGCCTGTGGTGATTGGAGTGGGTCAGGTCAGGAGGGAATCACTACATTGATAGCATGCCCCTTGTTAATAAGCGTCTGATGAAGATGTGGGAATTTTGAGTTTGACCGTCTATTTTCAGATTAAATTTCACCTCATGTTATTTGTTAGCTTTTTATCAGTTGGAACCTCAAAATGTGTCACATCAAGTGTTTTGAAGTGTTGGGCTACTAAGGTATTTGGAAGGTGCCCAGGGGCAGGTGGGAGACTTAAAGTAGGCCTCTACCCTGATGCTCCCTGGGTATGTGGACCCTGGGGGCAGAAGCAGGCACAGTTGAAGGGCCGGGCGTCCAGGGCTGGGTGTTTGTCCGTGCAGGGAATTGCCCCTGGCCTCTGGCAGCTGTGGCTCGACCTGGGTGTTGTGTCCTATGAGCAGCTGCGGCCTCTAGTGAGCGTCTCATGCAGGGAAGGGACTGCTCCGGCCAGGAGTCACTCTCTGTTGGGGTTATCTCAAATGTTGACACATGTCCATTTTACTTTATAATTTTTTTGTTTTCTTCTTAAAAATTTTACTAGCACAGTATATGTTTGCAGTACATGCAGTTTACATCTTGAAGAGTAGATACATGTACATATTACAGCTGCTATCTTTTTTTTTGTATTTAGAATTTGAATAGTTTTTTTTAAAGACAAGTTAAAAGCATCTGAATTTACCCTCAGTAATGTGAAATTATCTGAACAAACTGTTTCTGCAGTGGAGTCCTTTTAAATGCATTTACTCTGTAAATGCGATGAGTGCTGACGTTGAGACAGTGGCATTTCAAATGCTGCATTAACAGCTTTGATGTCTTAGATGAAAGAGCCACAAATGCTGCTCAGCTGTATTTGGTGTGAAGCCGCTTAGTGTTCCTGGTTGTTAATGATGTTCCTCTTCCACTGCATTGCCTTCTAGTGACCCAGCATCTGCTCCCTTAAAGGTCTGGCCCTCGTGGCTTCATTAGCCAGCCTTTTCGTGCTTGCATGCATGTGTGTGTTAATTCAGACCCAGCATCAGGAGGAGACAGAGGCTATCCCTACTCTGATGTGCGGAGTGCCTGTTCGTTCTTAGAGAATTCTGATGCTATTTAGAATCGGGTATGACAGCCCTGGAGGGACTGCAGCTTGACTTTTCCAAGCAGCCTCACTACTGCCCTCGAAAACGCAGCACATCTCTCCAAGTTACCATACGTGTTTAACTTGTGGGCTGAAAACGTTGAGAACCCCTGGAGCCAAGTATATTTTATGTATTTTTCTAAAATAGGTATGAAGTGGTACTAAAAAAAATGAAACAAAACGTGCATGAAGTGGGTGTTTTCCATACACAGGTTATTCATGTACCACTGTCAGGGTTTTTGCCAAACCCATGTACTACCAGCTGTCTCATTTAATTAACATTTTTATTATTTAAATTGACTTTAAATCACACTTGTTTTTTTTTTCTTGATGCTAGGGATTGAACTCAGAGCTTTGCACGTGCTATAAGAATAGCTTTTATATTCCCAGTGCCACAAAAAAAAAAAAAAAAAGAATTGCTTTTATTTTTAGTGTCATTTTAAGAGGTTAACATCCCAGAAATCACAAGTCGATATGCTGGTCAATTTTTTCATTTTAAATACTAAACTATTAAAAAGACTTACCTGTGTGCCATCTAAAATTTCTCATGGGTAGGGAACTACTTTACTAAAGTATGAAGTACTTTTTAAATATCAAAAATGTGGCCAAGAGCCGGGCGTGGTGGCGCACGCCTTTAATCCCAGCACTCGGGAGGCTGAGGTAGGTGGAGCGTTGTGAGTTCAAGGCCGGCTTGGGCTACAACGCAAGCGCAAGGCCGGCCTGAGCTACATAGTGCGACCCTGCCTCAAAAAAACCAGGGCTGGGGAGTTTGGCTCAGTGGCTTAAGCGCCTGTCCTGGCAAGCACAAGGTTGTGAGTTCAATCCCCAGTGCCGCAAAAAAAAAAAAATGTGGCCAGGGACCAGGGATTTAACTTAGTGGAACAGCACCAGGCAGAAGGTCCTGAGTTTGATTCCTGGTACCAAAAAAAAAAAAAAAAAAAGGAAAAAAAATGTGGCCAGGCATGGTGGTGTACACTCATAGTCCCAGCACTTTGGAGACTGAGGCAGTAGCATCACTGTGAGTTCAAGGCCAACCTGAACAATACAGCAAGACCCTGTCTAAACAAACCGAAAGTAAATAAGTAAATACATATAAAAAATGTTCTGAGCAGCAACAGAAAAATAATCTGCATATTGTTCTGCCTTTCTCTGCTTGTGTTCTCAGATGCCGTCATGGCCCCTTGGGAAAGTGTGTGCACTGTGTCCCACTGGAGGTGAGTTCTCAGTTGGCCGTTATGGTCAGCCACTGATAACAGAGCTGTCCAAGCACTTTCTGAGTCCCTGGACTTGAATGTCATGGTTAAAGAACTTATCTATTTATTACCGTGGGCCACATCATCCCACTAGGGCAAGTGTCATCGAGAGGCTGAGCCTTTATTTATGGGAGCGACCTTCTGGGTGGATTATGAATGGCCCAAGTGTTTGTGTTGCGGTGATGAAGGGACACCGTGTGCAGTGGGCTCGCTGGACAATCCTTTTAAAATTTTGACACAGAGCAGGGCCTGTTGGCTGGTGCATATCATTGTTTTGATTTACTGTGCCCTGAATCCTGTCTGCTCTGCTACTTTGTGCTGGTGAGATTGAAGTTACTGTAATAATGCTGACTGGTAATGGGATGCTGAGCTCATGGCAGCAAGGCCAACCTGATTTTCTTTTCCGTGAGGCCCCTCTGGCCTCACTTGTGCTTTTTCTTTTTAGTGATTGTGGGGGTTGAACCTAGGGCCTCACCTATGCTAGGCAAGTGCTCTATCACTGGGCTTTGTTTCCATCCACTTTGTGGCATGACTTTCTGCAAAATTTTCCTGAAACTTAATTTGGTTTATGAGCATTTAGTATTTAGTAGAGGTTCATTTAATCTTGAAAAGATAACTGAGAAGCAAAGAACTTGGTTCTGATTTAGAACAAGGTGAGTTGCGTTATGACCTGTATCTCATCTCATGTGCTACTCCTGTGCACACCTTGGAGGCTGCACTACCTGGGCTGTCGCCTTGCACAGTAGGGTCCCTGTGCCTTGTGAGCCCTGCAGGCACTTGACTACTTGCTCTCTGTGTGTTTTGCCAGCCATTCGATGAGGACTACCTGAACCACCTGGAGCCTCCAGTGAAACACATGTCCTTCCATGCCTACATTCGGAAGCTGACTGGAGGGGCTGACAAGTAAGCAGCTGCAAGTGGCCTCTGCACACATGAACTCTCTTTTCTGTCTTCGGTGCTTGTTGCTTACGGCTGAGTACAGAGTAATGAAATGTTGAACTTTGCTGAGTTAGAAAAGGTGGGGAATCTGTGGGAGTCAGCCTGGCTCATGTCCACAGTGCCCGGAGCTGGGGCAGATGCCCGGGTAGATCCTGCCACTGCCTTTGCCATGTGCCCAGCATGGTAGTGGCCTGTTGGTTCTGTGGGTCTGAGCTCATCCTCTGCTTTGCAGAAGGACCACTGCCAAATGATTCTCCCAGCTCAGTCATTTTAGCCCTGGCGGGCCCATTGCTAGGACCCTGCCTCTTCATCAGTTTTGTTTTCACACCCATGGTAGTAGACGAGGTATAGGCCTCTCTGTGGGCTGCACTTTAGTCCTTCAGTGGTTGTGTCCCATAGGCAGGCAGGCAGGCAGGCAAGGCAGCCTTCTCTCAGGTTCTGAGGGTGGACGGTAGCAGTGGTCAGGAAGGGCTAAATGAGAGTGTTTTTATTTGTGTTCATCTGTGCACACATTCTGTGTGTGCCTTACCAGAGTGACAGACCTCAGCCATAGTTCTCTAAGTCCTGTTAGTATGATAAAGGGAGACAGCAGCTGAGCCTAAGTCAGCAACATTTTGTGAAGAGTATCACATTCTCCTGATTGTAGCTTTTCCTTGACAACCTGCTGACATTCTAAAATGAATTTTCAAAAAAATATTAGACCTGGCCAAAAAACCCCACCATAAACCTAGTCTTTCCTTTGAATGGGAAAAGATATAGGGTACTCTGGACCAGGGAGTGAGGGAGATGGACTGCAGTGAAGGGAGCCTGGTCAGCCTTGTCAGCCGTGGTCAAGGAATACAGCCTGTGCTGGGCGGGGTGCAGGTCTGGCAGTAGTGCTGTTGCCTATCAAGTGTGCAGAAACCAGCATACCCTTGGCTTGTGAAAATAGAATGGTCAGTGTGTGAGGCAGTGTATCTTTTAGCTCAGGTTGGCCATTCTACAGCGTAAATGTGTTTCAAAACATCGTGAACAGCTGGGTGCTATGACACACAGCTGTATTGTAGCTCCTCAGGAAATTGAGATAGTAGGATCACAAGGTGGAGCCAACCTGGGCAATTTAGTGAGACCTTGTGTCCAGATAAAAAGGTGTAGCTCAGTGGTAGAGTGCTTATCCAGACGTTTGAGGCCCCAGGTTCAATATCTACTATTGCAAACAAAAATAAAACATCATGAGCACCAAAAATGTGTTTCAAAGCAAAAAAAAAAAATCACACCATGGACCTTAAATACATAAAATTATTTGTCAGTTATAGCTCAGTGAAGTTGGGAAACAAAATAGAAAAAGAGAAATAAAATGGAATTATTAAACTGGGTATGGTGGCATATGCCTGTAATCCTAGCACTCAGGAGGCTGAGGCAGGAGGATCATTGCGAGTTTGAGAGCAGCCTGGGCTACACAGTGAGCTCGAGACCAGCCTGAACTGCATAGTGAGACCCTGTCTCAAAAAACAAAACAAAACGAGCAATGGAATTAGTAGCCCATTTTGTGAATGAGAAAATTGATGTCCCATGTACAGATTCACCCCAAGTTCATAGCAGAGCCTAAGACTCTTCTTGACTGGCTTCTAACAAGTTTTCTAGGGTATGTATGTTTTAGTTAAAAGCAAAATGAAGATGTCACCATTATGTGTCCTAAGTAGGTTTTTCTGATGAATAAGATTTTTTTTTTTTACAAATATGTAAGAACTGGGCTGCTAATATCATAGTTAATGTAATTGCCAAAACCTCCTCTAAGTGGTGTAGGTTCAGACGGTAGATATTCAGCAGTATTCTTGAAAACTTCACGAATGCACGGGTACAACTGAAAATAGAGACTGCATTTCTGAGGGAAAAGAGTCCTGTGTCCCAGCACAGGACAGAAGCTGGACTGTAGAGTCCTGCCAGAGTGATTTTAGCACACTGCCCCTGTGCTCGGGCCCTTGACACCTGCCAGGGTAGGGGTGTGTGTAAACTGCTTCACACACCTCTCTGTCTCCTGCCAGACTTCTCATCATCACACGTGTGCTCAGTTGCTTCTCTTCTCCCTCAGGGGGAAATTCGTTGCCTTGGAGAACATCAGCTGCAAGATTAAGTCAGGGTGTGAGGGACACCTCCCGTGGCCTAATGGCATCTGCACCAAGTGCCAACCCAGTGCCATCACGCTGAATAGACAGGTGAGCTAGCGTGTGTCTGCTGGGTTTGGCATTACTGAGAGGCAGATGTTTCCTTGAAGAGGAGCTGCCTCCAGCAGGGTAGTGTGCGTGGCAGTCTCAGGTGTTTCTGATCCATCATTTGGCACTGAAGATGTAATTTGTAAAATTTTAGCTCTTGCTGGTACAGTGCAGGAGCTCTGGTTCCTTTTTTTTGTCTGTATGGAGGTGGAATTTTCTTGATGATCTATTTAAATGCTCTGTGGTTGTGATTTTGCCCTTTTTTTTTTTCTCCTTTTCTCCCAGCACTGAGTATTGAACTCAGGGCCTTTGCACTGAGCTACAGCCCTAGTCACAAAAATAAACCATTTCGTGGAGGCTGATGATGGAGCCTTTCCTGAGCGTTTTGCTCGGTGTGGGGAAGGGAATCTATCCTATTGCTGCTTCTTTGAGAGCAGTGACCTAGCATTCTCCTGCGGCCACCTAGCCACATCCAACTTCTTAAAACTCACTGTGGCTTTCTAGACTCGGGGAAACACCTTCAGCACTCCCTTCTCTCTGTTCATTTGCTCCTTCCTGAAAACTGCTTTTTGCTCTAGAGATTGTGAAAACTGTCTCTCCCCACCCCCCAAGAACTAGATAAAAGAAACTTTGGAATGGTTTGTTTTAGAAAAATGAATTAATGTTTTCAGTGGGATCTTTTTATGTAGCCCACTGTTGTTAACTCTACAGAAATACAGACACGTGGACAACATCATGTTTGAGAATCACACTGTTGCTGACCGCTTCCTTGACTTTTGGAGGAAGACAGGGAACCAGCATTTTGGGTACTTGTATGGACGGTACACGGAGCATAAAGACATTCCCCTTGGCATCAGGGCCGAAGTGGCTGCAATTTACGAACCTCCTCAGGTACATCTGTGCAGGATTGACGGTTAAGAAGGGCTGTATTCTTCTGGTTTGAAGGCTGTGTGGGATGCAACTTCTGTTTGCTTTGTCATCTGTGTACCTTCTCTCTTTCTACACACACATACTTACACATGCACATCCACATGAACACATACAATGTTTTCTGAATTACTGGAGTATAAGATCATGGCCCTATAGTCTCAGTGTATGTATCCTAAGAGTGTAGCTATTCTCTGACGCGCTAGCACATGTATTTATTTATTTTTTGCGGCACCGGGAATTGAACTCACAACTTTGCGCCTGTCAGACAGGCGCTTAAGTCACTGAGCCAAACTCCCAGCCCTGGTTTTTTGAGGCAGGGTCACACTGTGTAGCTCAGGCCGGCCTTGCGCTCGAGTTGCAGCCCAAGCCGGCCTTGAACTCACAACGCTCCTCCTACCTCAGCCTCCCGAGTGCTGGGATTAAAGGCATGCGCCACCATGCCCGGCTTAGCACATGTATTGAGCTAAAGAAGTGGAATATATTCTGACTCAGCACCTGAAGCTGCTGTTGGAATTCTGGGTCTGCACTTGGGCCTAGTACACTAGAACAGTGGCTTCGAGTCTTCTTCATAGTTCTGTTTTCCACCTTATGAGAGACAGGCATTCTAGAGCTATAGGACTCATAAGATGCGAGTATCCACATCGACCCAGGCCATACATCATCCAATCTCAGAATAACAAAAGTAGCTAAAACTGCCACTAACATAGGGCAATAAATGGAAAAAGGAAAAAGTTGTTTTTTGTTTGTTTGTTTGTTTGTTTTTCCTGGTACCGGGCTCGAGCACTTAAGCCACTGAGCCAAACTTGCGGCCCTAGTTTTTTTGAGGCAGGGTTGCACTGTGTAGTGCATGCTGGCCTTGCTCACATTGTAGCCCAAGCCAGTCTCAAACTTGCAGTTCTCCTCCTACCTCTGCGCTTCGAGTGCTGGGATTAAAGGTGTGCGCCACCACGCCCGGCTTCTGGAAAAGGTTTCAATAGGGCAACGATGTATTCTTCTGGGAGTCACAGTTTCTGCTTTAAAGCTACTGAAAGGTCAGGTGTAGTGGCACATGGCTGTACTCCAAGCATTCAGGAGGCTGAGGCAGGAGGATTACCATGAGTTTGAGACCAGCCTGAACTACATAATGAGACCCTGTCTTGAAAAAGGAAAAAAAAAAAAAAAGCTACTGAAAGATCCTCTCTGTGATGATACCACCTAATAGATACACATTTTATTTTTAATTTGTAAAATTTGGTGTCTGAGCCGGGCGTGGTGGTGCACACCTTTAATCCCAGCACTCGGGAGGCTGAGGTAGGAGGAGTGTTGTGAGTTCGAGGCCGGCTTGGGCTACAACGCGAACGCAAGGCCGGCCTGAGCTACACAGTGTGACCCTGCCTCAAAAAACCAGGGCCGGGAGTTTGGCTCAGTGAGTTAAGCACCTGTCTGACAAGGCGTGAGGTTTTGAGTTGAATCCCTGGTGCTGCAAAAAAAAAAAAAAAAAAAAAAATTGGTATCTGTATGTTTATATGTTTTAATTTGCTTTATAATTGCATACAGGGTTTATATAGTATGTTTCATTATATAAATTTTGTTGTGAAAATAAATAATCTACTGAGAGTAGTAGTGCACACCTGTAATCCCAGGACTCTTGGGAGAGTGAACCAGGAGAGTCACAAGTTTGAGTCCAGACTGGGCAATGTAAGATTCTGTCTCAAAAAATAAAAAGAGGGCTGAGAATGTAGCACAAAACCCCAGGGTTCAATCCCTAGGATCTCAAAAATAGCAACAACAAATGCAAAACTAACAAATACTGAAATCTAGTTAATACACCTGTGATGTATTTTGAGCAATGTGTGCTTGTATCTGCAGTCTACTTTAAAATCCAACATAAAAATAAGCCAGGCATGGTGGCGCACGCCTTTAATCCCAGCACTCGGGAGGCTGAGGTAGGAGGAGCGTTGTGAGTTCGAGGCCTGCTTGGGCTACAACGTGAGCGCAAGGCTGGCCTAAGCTACATAGTGCAACCCTGCCTCAAAAAAAACCAGGGCTGGGAGTTCGGCTCAGTGGCTTAAGCGCCTGCCCTGGCAGGTGCGAGGTTGTGAGTTCAATCCCCGGTGCCACAAAAAAAAAAAAGCAACATAAAAATAAACTGGATAGGTGGGTGGCAAGAGGGACAGACAGCATGGTGGTGTACACCTGTAATCCCAGCACTCAGGAGGCTGAGGCTCAAGGAGCTCAAGGCCAGCCTGAGCTGCATAATGAGACTGTCTCAAAAAAGCAAAACAAAAAGAGGGCTAGACATGTTTATGCCTGAATCTAGATGGTAGGATGTGGGTGTCCATTGTAAAGTTCTTTGGACTTTATTGTATGTTTGATGTTTTATGGGGAAAGTTGGGGAAAAAAACAACAAAAAAAAAACAACACTTAGTTGCAGAGTCAGTTTACAAACATGTCATGTGCCACTTTGCCCTGCTTCCTGCCTTGCTCTGGCTTGGAACCTCTGTGGCTCAATGTTGAACATGTATGCTGAGGCACTCAGAGTGGCGTTGAACATGTATGCTGAGGCACTCAGAGTGGCGCCATGCCCCACTTTCTCTGCCTGTGCGTTGCACTGCCTGTGCTTTTCTCGCCTCCCTCTGTTCTGGAGGTCCCTCTGTGACTGACCTGTCTTAGACCACCTGGCTCGGGGTGGCTGTCTGGTAACCGCTGCTAGAGTAGGTGTCTCAGGGCCTGTGGACAGGACATGAGACAGCTGCAGGTGGATGCTGGTTGGGGTGCAGGGGTATGTATGGCTCCTAACAAGTGGATGAGCCTTCTGACTATGTCATACAGATTCTGAGTGTGTGCTGCCCTGGGAGCCATGGGACAGTAGAGTAGCTTTCGTGAAGCCTTTTGTGATGGTGCATTCACAAAGTGATGCCAGATAGCAACAGAGACCCACTTGACAGACCTGGGGCATCCAGCCTCTTAGATCACTAGGTGTTCTCTGAGACCTGGAAACTGTGTTTTGTTTTGTTGCTTTGTTTGGGGAAGGCGTTGAGACAAGGTCTCACTACGTAGTTTAGGCTGGCCTTGACCTCATGGTGATCCTCCTGTCTCAGTCTCCTAAGTGCTGGGATTACAGGTGTGGGCTACCATGCACAGTTTGAACTTTCAGTTTGTAAATAAACCTCTTTCAGGGAGAATTTAAGGGATCTGGTAAAGTATAACTGGAAAAAAAATGGAATAGAAACCTCTAATTTTGTATGGTGGTGCATGCCTGTAATTCTGGCCACTTGCCAAGGTAAAAGGATTGCAAATTTGACACCCGCCTGGGCCATGTAGTGAGACTCTGACTCAAGATTAAAAAATAAATAAAATGGGTAAGGGATGTAGCCCAGTGATAATAGAGCACTTGCATACCATGTGTGAGGCCCTGGATTCAGTTCCCAGTACTACAAATAAACAAACCCAAAATCTCTAATGGCCAGACTTCTAGCAGTAGCATCTGAGCTCCTGATTTGTGGGTCCTAGGGGTTGAAACCTGCCATTTGTCGGAATTTAAAGCCCCTGCTGCCACAAGTCATTACCTAGATTTGGCCTAGATTTGAGATTTGACCTATACTTTGGAAGTATTCATACCTTCTACATGGTTGATACCCAGGAAATGTAGTTTTTTGCTGTTGTGCCAAATTTGACTGATCTATAATAATGAGACCAGGTGCGGTGGTACACACCTGTAATCCCAGCACTTGGGAGCCTGAGGCCGAAGGGAGGCTGGGGCAAAAGTACCCTGCACGTATAAGGCCAGCCTGGGCTACATAGTGAGTTCACAGCCAGCCTGAACTACATAGTGAGACCCTTTCTCAAAAAACAAAACAAAGCCGGGCGTGGTGGCGCACACCTTTAATCCCAGCACTCGGGAGGCTGAGGTAGGCGGAGCGTTGTGAGTTCGAGGCCGGCTTGGGCTACAACGCGAGCGCAAGGCCGGCCTGAGCTACATAGTGCGACCCTGCCTCAAAAAACCAGGGCCGGGAGTTTGGCTCAGTGGCTTAAGCGCCTGCCCTGGCAGGCGCAAGGC
>RJWM01005781.1:0-72469 GCA_004363535.1 Dasyprocta punctata | reverse complement strand
CAAAACAAAACAAAGATTTTGCGTGGTTAATATGACTCAATTTAGAATAACCTTCACTTTCTTATCCCTGTGGCTGAGCTTTCTGCTTGGAGTGATACTTATTCATGGCCTACAAGTTGCATTTAAATGAAGATAAAAGATTTTGGCAAGCTTTGTTCCCTCCAGGAAGCCAGTGTCCTGTGGGCACAGCCAGAGCCAAGTGTTCTGCCTCCCTGCAGTCAGGTTACAGTGTGCAGGGCCTTTTTGTCTGAGGCAAGTGCAGGTCAGCCATGGTCTGGGTTAGGCTGTCTCTCTGAATCAGTGTCTTGGGTAGTGGAGCTGTACATGAACCTTGCAGCAGTGGCACATGAGTACCCCAAGGCCGATTATGGGATGAGTGCTACCTCACATAGGCAGTCCTGCCTGTTTGCAAAACCTATCTGGAGCAGAACTGCTGATCCAAGGGAGTTTTGAAAATAGCCTTATTCCCTAGTGGAGGGACCTTTCAGTCAAAGGGCGCAGTCAGCCTTCCCTTCCTTTATCCACTGCACTGTGGCATACCCAGCCTGAAGGCTGCATTGTGTTTCTGGCTGCACAGCCAAGGAGGAAAAGACCAGAGGGGTGTGGGCAGTTCTACCAGTGGAAGAAGGTTGCTTGCTATGGCCCTGGAGGGGAAAAAAGGGTGTGGGGGGCACTGCTCTTCATTGCCTGTCCTCTGATTTTGTTTTGTTCCTTTGATTCCTGACAGATTGGTACACAGAATAGCCTGGAACTTCTAGAAGATCCGAAAGCTGAGGTAGTTGATGAGATTGCTGCCAAACTTGGCCTCAGGAAGGTATGAGCTCTTCTCGTAAACCAGAGTCTTTTGGGGGGTACCCAAGCCCTGTACTAGGGACATCTAGGCAGGCAGGGTGCCCAGACCTAGTCTGGGACCAACTCCTCAGCTGCACATGGTCAGGCTCAGGCTTGACTCATGCAGAGCCTCACTTGTGTTCATGTGTGGCTTAGAGTGAGATGGGACTGCTTCATGAAGCGTCAAGCATGGTGCCAGCCCAGGACCCACCATTATTAAAACTGTCAGCTACACTGCTTCTGACTGGATTCTCCTTCCGTTGCTTAGTTTATTTTCTGTCCCATGTAGGCTGTGCTCCTGTTGTTCCCTTGTCTGTCATCATTAGATTTCCTGTTTGTAATGTAGGTGTCTGAGCCTGGGATCTTCTTAGTTTCTGGCTCAGTTGTTAAAAGACAGGAGAATTTTCTTTGTCTGTTGATATGGTTTGTCTCAAACCTTTGATAAGGGTTCCAATAACTTCAGATTGATAGATTTTGTTTGTTGGTTGGTTCTGCTAAGATAGGGTCTCAGTATGTAGTTCCGGCTGGCCTTGAACTCACTATGAAGCCTAGGCTTTGAACTCCTCATAATCTTCCTGCCTCAACCTCCCAAGTGCTAGGATTATGGGCATGTGCCACCAGCACACAGTTCTAGATGAGTGTTTGTAGACAAATTAAACTGTGAATTTGAACTGATAGAAGTTCAGTTTTAGTAGCTATGTAAACTTCATCCTTTATTCCTAATTAAGAAGTTGTCTGGATTATTTTATTCCTCTGTATATAAGGGTGGCATGGGGAAGGGACCTAGAAATGTGATTTAAAGTTTAGGAATGTTCTGAGCAAAGACGGTGCAGTTTTACTCCTTTTTTTTTTTTTTTTTTTCCGGTGGTACTGGGGCTCCAACTCATGATCTCACGCCTGCCTGGCAGGCACTTAAGCTACTGAGCCAAACTCTCAGCCCCAGTTTTTTCAAGGCAGGGTTGCCCCATGTAGTTTAGACCGACCTTGCTCACATTGTAGCCCAAGCTGGCCTTGAACTCACAATGATCCTCCTACCTCAGTCTCCCAAGTGCTGGGATTAAAGGCGTGCGCCACCATACCTGGCTAGTTTTACTGTATTAAGAAAAAAATTTTAAGTTTTTAACAGGAAGTGAGTTTCTCAATATTGGGTCATTTTGGTTTTGGTTCTGAAATTTTTTGGTTTGAGTGAGAAGCTGGTCTAGTGTTTTGACCTATCTATGTGTGTTACAACTGTTAGTTCATGGCAGCATAACACACAGTCTCAAAGTTATCTAAGTGCCTCTCACAAACTACCAGTTCCTTACCTGGGCTTTACCTGGGCTCTGCTTGGTGTATTTGTAATTACTCTGTACTGCCTGATCAACCTGATCGTCCAGACTCACTTTCAACCTCCTTTGGCCTCTGCTGGCCTGGGCATCTGACTACAGTGACAATCCTGGGTGTTCCCAGTGCTGTCAGCAGGGGTAGTTTGAAGAGCAGAGTAGGCTTTGCTGGAGAGGACTGGTCAGCCATCACTGTTCCCGAGAACAGAGGTGGACACCTGTGCCTGGCCTCTAGCACTGCTCAGACAGCCTCGTGAATTCTGACTTAGGGAGTCGAAGCAGGCCTGGGTCACAGAACAGCAGGCGCCCTGCCCAAGCTCCAAGACTGGCTTTCTAGGTGACCCAGGGGTGAATCTTCAGGTCCTGTGACCTCAGGTATTTCTTGCCAATCCTGCACTGGGGCTCTGAACTAGTGGAGTGAGGTCAGCCTTTAAAAGCTTAAGAGCTTTTCCCCAGGAAATTTTATTTTTTAAAAACCTTGTAGAGAAAGACCTAGCATCGCAAACTTCTTAGCGTTTGCTCCTTTTCTCTCTTCCTCCCTCTTTGTCGTAAGTTCTCTTTCACCACACCTTGTTGTTCTCATTCACACTTTCCCTGTACTGTGCACAGTGTGGGCAGTTGTGCTGAGCAGCACCCTTTTTAATGGATAAATGGGCTCTGCATTTGCCCAGCTCAGAACTACCAGAGGGAGGAGGCCAGTTTGCACTGAGTGGGGTGTGGAAGCCCTGGCATGGCCCAGCGGCTTTGTGAGGAGCCGCTCACTGGGCTTGCAGGAAGGACTGGCCCTCTGCCAGGATACTCTTCTCATGCTCCGTGAACTGAAGCCAGGAACCCTCACCATCTGTTTCGGGGAGAGATTCAAAAGATACTTTCCTTTTTTATTAAGGTTGGCTGGATATTCACAGACCTCGTCTCAGAAGATACCCGCAAGGGCACAGTCCGATACAGTCGAAATAAGGTGAGGCTGAGATAGGAGCACTGGCGTGGTGCTGAGCCCGGCTTGAACCATGCTGACTCAGGGCTGCACAGCTCACATAAGCTTCCAGATCAAATTGTTATCACAACAGGCTGCTTAGTAAATTCGGGTTGGGTCTTGGTTCTGTCCTTGGAGCAAAGCCCCTCATCTGTGCAGGTGGGGGTGGGTTCCCATTTCTTCCAGCCTTCCTGATGTGGATGGTGTTAGAGGAGTCCTCAATGGCTAGAAATTATCTGTATTCATTTTGACGTACTTCACCTTTTACTGTTTTCTAAAGAAGAAATAAAAGTCTATTTGATAGATGCCATGAAATCTGATGTGCCACCTCTCTTGTCATAGGACACCTATTTTCTGAGTTCAGAAGAGTGCATCACTGCAGGAGACTTCCAAAACAAGCACCCCAACATCTGTCGGCTCTCCCCTGATGGCCATTTTGGATCCAAGTTTGTTACTGCAGTGGCCACAGGTATAAACAGGGTCAGAATAATATCAGTAGTACTGCCCTGCTAATATTTTTTGTTCTTTCCAGCAGCTTTTCATCTTAACTTAGTCATAATAGATTTTGCTAATAGACCTCTGGGAATAGAGATCTCTTTTTGCCTTAATGGTAAGAATTTTGAACTTACCAGCACCATCCTGATAGGAAGCACTAGGCCACAGGAGAGCCACACCAGGGCTCCTGTGGCCTAGTGCTTGCATCCCAAATCCAGGTGAACTCAACTTTTGGGTCTGAGCTCGGGGTTACTGTACTCTTTTCCTGCAACCAGAGGTGACAGTTGTCTATGTGAGGAGAAGTACTTAGTATTTGCATAACCCATATATCATTGACACGAATAGCTGTTAGCTGGCCATACTATTGGATACCTATAACCCCAGTATTTGGGAGGCTGAGGCAGGAGGATTGCCTCGAGTTCAAGGCTAGCCTGAATTACATAAGCAAGACCCTGTCTCAACCTTCCCCACCAAAAAAAGAATAGGGCTGTTCTAAGAAATCATTTCTGTGAAGCTCTTTTGAGAGTGTATTCATGTATTGTTATGTACCTCCTAAAGATATTATACTGTATGTAAGAGATTGCAGTCTATAAAAATATGCCACGAAGTCTTTTATAACATACCTGAGATACTGTCCAGGAAAAATCCAGATGTAGGACTGTAGAATTAAAAGGAATAGCAATTTTAAATTTGGAGAATCAAGTCATAAACATACAGCTTTTTTGGTCAACTTTTGTATTTTTCTTTCTTTTGGTTCTCTTGAGCAAACCCAGGGCCTTGTATTTGTTAGCATTGGTTAGTGCTATGCCACTAGCCCTATTTGATTACATTTTTTTTTTTTTTTGGTATCAGAAATCGAACTCAGGACCTTGCACTTACCAGGCTTGATTACATTTTAAAGTAAGCACTAACCTTGATCATGTGCAGCCCTAGCCTCTGACACTAACAGAGACAAGAGTCCAGTTTTCTTGTTTTCTTGGTAGCCTTCTCTTGGTTCTGTAACAGTACCCATGTAAGACACACCAGCTTACAAGCAG
This sequence comes from Dasyprocta punctata, assembly GCA_004363535.1. Lineage (NCBI taxonomy): Eukaryota > Metazoa > Chordata > Mammalia > Rodentia > Dasyproctidae > Dasyprocta > Dasyprocta punctata. The sequence continues at coordinate 67,811 of RJWM01005781.1, read as the reverse complement.
CCTGTTTGTATATGAGGACCTGGATCTGATTTCCATTACTGTGGAACCCTTGATCAGTAAACTTTCCACTGCCAGAATTTCTCAGCTGTGCTGTATGTTAGCAAGCTTGCAGTTTGTTGATATAAGATCCTTTTGAATTGACAGACAACTTTATTTTGAAGACAGGGTCTCCCTAAATTGCCCAGGCTGGCCTCAAACTTATGATCCACCTGCCTCAGCCTCCCAAATGCTGGGGGTGTAGCTCAGTGTGAAGGCCCTGGGTTCAAGCCCAGTAACAAAAAAAAAAAAAAAAGACAAAACAAAATACAGAAGCTGCTCTGACATTTTCCTCTAAATGAAAATCCTTTCCTCTGATAATAAAAGTCATGCTGGCTGCCTGCACACAGCTTTGACAAGGAAGCAGAGTACAACCTGACTGTCACATCAGAGGCACATGGGAGAGCCGACTGTCTATGGACCAGTGCCTGGGCACTGAGTACAGTGTAGGGGGCAGGGCTTCTGTGTGGGTCTGGCCTGCTGGCCCAGCCATACAAATCGTGGCTTTCTGAGATTCTTCTGGCTTTCATTCCATCTGAGCCAAGGTGTGTGCCCCTGCACACTTTTGTAGTCCTAGAGGAGTCAACAGTGTTGGAACTGTGGAGGATGTATGCTCTGACAGCGTTCATAAAGGAACATTGTGACTGATCCTCCTAAACGGGTTTTTGCCTGCATAAGTAAATAGGGGATATTGAAGACAACATGGATACAGGTCACTTCTTGTGAGTGGGCATGTGTGTGGCTATAGATTGTGTGCTATTATACATCATAAATAATAAGAGATTGTAATCTCCCTACTCCTGACAAGATGCCTAGCATATTCAGTTCCACCCATGAAAGCTGGCAGTGCTCCATTGTGGAGACAACCAGAAACACCTTTAAAATTTTTACTTCAAGAATTGCTGTTCTGGGCTCCCATGGTAACTCAGCCCTTTTAATTACTGTCTCCACAGGGAAATTGTCCCTTGGGCCAAAAGTACTAGTACATTTCTAAAATTCTAAGTAGTTTCTAACTTGGGGACTGCTACCTTCAATTATTGAGTCACACCTCCTGTTGAGAGTTAGAAATCATATGGGTTTTCTATGAAGTCCCTGCTTGGGAACCAGCACCTAGTGGAAGATTCTAGGAGTAGAGAAAAAGATTCCATTTGCAGTCAGCATCCTTGTGTGTCTAGGTACTGGGTAGTTCTCTTGGTGCTTGGTCTTGTCATTGTCACCTTGGTGCTTGCTCTTGTCATTGTCACCCTTCCCAAGGGGACACTGACTGAAGAGTGGCTGTCTACAGTACTGATAGATAACAGAGCCTCTTTTCTTTTTTGAACATAGAGTCTCACTATGTAGTTGCAGGCTGGCCTTAACTAAACTGTGTAATCCAGGCTAGCCTCGAACTTGCAACAATTCTGCTTCAGCCTCCTGAGTGCTGAAATTACAGGTGTGTGCTACCACGCCTGGCTTTTTTGTTTTTTTAGACAATGTCTTGTTGTATAATTGAGTCTTCCCTTGAACTAACTGTGAAGCCCATTCTGGCCTCAAACTCAGTGATCCATCTGCATCAGCCTCCCAAGTGCTGGGATTATAGGCATGTACTACCACGCCCAGTTAGAGAACTAACAGATTTTAATCTGAGATTTTAGTTACTGTATCTGGGACATAGGTTTCCTAACTTCAAGTAAAATTTGCCCTCTCCCTTTGTTACAGTCCCTTGATCAGGGGTCAAGTGGAGACCCTAGGAGCTGCTAGAAAGTACACTTGCTGCAGTCCCTTCTCTGAGTCCCTTTTTGGGCAGGAAGGCATGAGCTTGCATGTTTGTGATGCCTCCCAAGAGCCAGAGCCTCTGCTGCTTGGGGTTTCTCCACAGGCAGAGCCTGGAAAGGCTCTCTGCCTATGGTCCTCTCCTACTCCCAGAATTACACACAGCCCCTCTGGTGGTTTATGCAGGTTTGCTCGAGTCAGCCAGAAGGAGTTTGTGGAAGGACAGCACATTACTTCATACCAGTGGTGGTGTCTTTGGAACATCAATCCTCACACAGAGCTCCTTGGCCGTGAAAAGTGCTTACTGAGGATCAGGTTTCAGAAGGCAAAAATGGACCTCAGGTTCAGCTGCAGCTCACTTTTCTGCCACTGCCCCTTTCCTGGTGTTGTAGCGCATCCTGTGGGTAGTTCTTGCCAGGCTGCTCTGTCTACATAGAGAGCGATTGCAAATGCGAGTATATGCTTCTGCTCCACACGGGAGAGGATGTTTGCAGTTCATTTTGGTTAATTGCCTTTGGAGAGTAGTTGTCTGGAAGATTGTTGCTTGTTCTACAGTCTTCAATTTTATAAATATTACATTTCATTTTTTTCTCATCCTCAAAGGCCAGGCTTTTCTTTGTGTAATGATTGATCACACCTTAATGATGGATCTGAACACCAGTGTGGGCTTACGATGCTTAGAGTAAAATGTGAGCAGGTGTGCAAGGTGACCCTCTTCTGATCCATCCAGCTTGTGAACTCAAGTTGTCGTGCAGTGTCCATGTGCTGGGTCACACTGCACAGCTGGGCCTGTGTGCTGCTGAGGTGTTAGTGATCACCTGAGTTAGGGCCGGAGTGAAAGTGGATGGGATCTTTGGAGCCAGTTTGACTGGGTATTTCACAGCCAGCTGCAGTCTGCCTCCTGAGTACAGAGCAGATGGCAGCCTATTTTGCCCGTTTAGGGCTGACTCTGCTGCTAGTGATTGCCTTTTCTGACTGCTGATCATTAGGTGTGGTTTCTAGTACATGTTTGAAAGACAGATGGACTGACTTTATGATGCCAAATCAATGAATTACTCTGTTTTTACCAAATGGAAAGACAGATATTGAGGGTTTTTTACTGTCTAAAGGTGTAACAGTGGACCTTGGAGTTGTCATAGTATAACCCTGTCTGTCTCTGGCGACGTCTGCCCTGTGACCTCGTGTGCCCTCTGGATGTAGGGATCTGGCATACCTGGTGGGAGTGCTCCCTCTTGCAGCTGTTTATACTACCCAAGTCCCTGACTTTGAAGTTTTTATAGAGTGGAGATTGGAGAGAGGAAGAGGGAGATGCAGGAGGGTGATGAACACAAGCGTGAGCAGAGACTGCGAAGCAAACTGGCTGAAGCCCACGTGTCACTTTGGGTCTGTCATGGTGTCCACACCTCCTCGTGTGAGGTGATGCCTAGGGCCCCGACCTGATGTGATCGCATAGGTTTCTGTAAGGTAGAGTCTGTCATGTGTGTAATATGACTGCTAGGGCTGTTTCTACTGAACACTGCTTGTGTCTTGTTCTCCTGCACTTGGTACCCTTCCTTGTCTCCAGGCAGATTTATCCCTGTCCACATTCTGCTTACGCAGGCACCAAAGCCCCTGGAATGCAGGGCTCTGTCTGTTCTTCACCCTTTGGCGGTGTTAAAATTCAAGAGCCTGAATGCTTGATGGCACTAAGTATGGCTTCAGCTGGTGTGGGAGAATGTGTGACATCCAGATTCCCCACTCTGACAGACATGTAATGGGTGGCACCGGAGCAGATACAGGAGGCTTGTGGAGGGGAGGGTCGGCAGTCAGACATATATGTCCAAGGCTGCCTGCCAGATTACCCAAGGCAGATTCCTGAGTGTCTGCTTCCTTTTGGTCAGCAGGTGGGTTGCAGGCATGGGCCAGTTCGATTGTCCTTTGGTAGATTCTCTTTGAAGTATCTCTTTCTTGCAGGTGGTCCCGACAACCAGGTCCACTTTGAAGGGTACCAAGTGTCCAATCAGTGTATGGCGTTGGTCCGTGATGAATGTCTGCTGCCGTGTAAGGATGCCCCTGAGCTTGGCTATGCCAAGGAGTCCAGCAGCGAGCAGTACGTGCCTGATGTGTTTTATAAGGTAAAAAATATGGTGATCCGAAAAAACTTAAGTCCACAGAGGACAGTGTGAACCTGTCTTGGACTCTCCTAATCTTGGTGCATTCTGGCCACCAGTGCTGTCTGCCTGCCGTGGTGGTTTAGTCCCTCTGTGGATGGATGCATCAGACTCCTTTCTGGGGATGGTTATTAGCCACTCAGAATTCTGTAGTGTTGGAGTCTAAACTAGGAATAGAACTGCAGTGTACTTGATTTGGGTTCCATGATACCACATTAGGCCTCTGTAAACAGACAATTTTTACTTTCTTAAAAGGAGAGGACTACTGGCTATGGTGGCTCACGCCTGTATTTCCAGCACTGGGGAGGCTGAGGCAGGAGGATCGCCATGAGTTTGAGGCTAGTCTGGGCTACATAGTTAATTCAGGACCAGCCTGAACTATGTAGTGAGTCTATGTCTCAAAAGAAAAAAAAAAAGAGAAGACTGAGAGATGTTTGGGACTGTGTTTCTGGTTTGTTTGTTTATTTTTTTGAGACAGGGTTTCACTCTATGGTTCAGGTTAGCCTAGAACTCACTGTGTAACCCAGGCTGGCCTCAAACCTGTGGCGATTCTCCTACTGTGGCCTCCCCAGTGCTGGGATTGCAGGTGAAGTGTGGGCTACCATGCCCAGCCTTGTACTGATTTAGAATTCTCATATACATAGCCATTTGATTCTTTTTGGTTGTTCCTCCTCTTTTGGGGGCTCTCATTGCATGTATATTTGGCTTCATGAAGCTGTCCCACAATTCACTATATTTGCTATATATCAGATTTTTTTTCCCTTTGTGTTTCATTTTAGATAATTTCTATTTTTCCTTCAGATTCATTCATCTGTATGTCTGCAGTGTCTGATCTGCTCTTCATCTAGAGAATTATCTCCCTCAGACATTGTAGTTTTCATTACTAGAAGTTTACCTCATAATTTTTTGTTGTTATTGGTACCAGGATCGAACTCAAGACCTTGAGCTTGCCAGGCAGGCATTTCACCACTAAGCTAAATTCCCAGCCCTACCTTGTGGTTTTTTTTTTTTTTTTTTTTTTTTGTGGCACCAGGTATTGAACTCACAGCCTTGCACCTGTCAGACAGGCACTTAAGTCACTGAGCCAAACTCGCACTGTGTATCTCAGGCCGGCCTTGTGCTCACGTTGTAGCCCAAGCTGACCTTGAACTCACAATGCTCCTCCTACCTCAGCCTCCCAAGTGCTGGGATTAAAGGCGTGTGCCACCACATCCGGCTTACCTTGTCATTTTTATGTTTCCACTTTTCTGAACATAGAGGACATAGTTGTAAGGGCTGTTTCAATGCTTTTATCCACAAATTTTGGCATTTTGAAGACATGTTGACTGATCTTTGTCAAGTATGCATCGTACTGGGGATTGTGTTCTAGGTCCATGTGTCCTGTTTCTTGCCCTTGTCTGTATGTCCTGTGGACCTCTGTTTTGCCTTTTCACAGGGTTGATTGTTGTGTGCTGTTCCTCATATGCTAAGAATCCGGAGATTCCAGCACCTTCTGTCAGGTTGGGCTTTCCTTTGCTCTGGTGGAAAGTGTGGTGGTGGTCCACGTACATCTGTGTAGGAAGTGAATAACTCAGTCTGACGTACATTTTAGCAGGACCTAGCCAGTCTACAGTGTTTCTTCCCCACCTCTGGAATGGGTACCTCCTGCTGTTCTGCTGAGAGCCTGTGGTGGTCTTTGTAAGGAAGAAGCCCACAAAGGCTTTGTTTTCTTGGCCAGCAAAGGTGGTTGGAGGAACCGTCTGTTCAGCAGAAGTTGGTTTAGCTCCTGTCTCATGCAGCTCAAATAGGTGGGCATCCTACCCCAGGCACCTTAAAGTGTTGCTGACATCTCACAGATCAGCTGGGTGCTTAAAGTCTGTGTGTCTCCAGCCTCGTTCCTCTAGCCCATGTAGACCCAGTGTCTACCCAGCCCTCCTCTCCTTTGAGACCCTGCGAGAGGAAGGAGAGGGCTTTGGGCTCAGTATCACTGGAAAACACCCCTCTAACCCCCCGCCCAGCTTGGCCATTTCCTCTGTGAAGGTCTTTTGTCACCCAAGCCTGTGAGATCACAGGAGCTTGCACTGTGCCCTCTGTTGCCTGTACCTTCCACCCAGACTCAAAGTGGGAGAACCGGGCTGACACTATGTTCCTTCCAATGCCTCCCTCCAGTTCTTAGCCATGTAGAAGATGAGTTGTCTGAGCACCATTTATGAGGAAGCCCTCTTCCTGCCAGTCTAGGTACCTCTGTGTCCTCACTTGTCTATCACAGCTGTGTCTATGGACCCTGTTCTGTTCCACTGACCAGTTTTCCCCCGTCAAAATCGGCATTGCCCTGTGTTGATGACTGGCTCTGTGGTTACTCTGCAAACCTGATCCTGCTGCCCTTCTTTGCTTCTCTGCAGCAGCCCAGCCATTGTCAGCCTGTATGAGTTTGAGTTTGAGAAATCAGCCTTTCAGGTGGCACCAAAACAGATGGGTCTCCTTGGTTTTCCTGAGTTTCACTGGCCCGCCGGACATGGCGAAGGGCTGCACTTGTATTTTCTTTTCTTCCAGAAGGCTTTAGGTTCTTCATCAAAGTCTTACCCCTTGTCATTTGTTAGATTATTCCTAGGTACTAAGTGTGTGTGTGTGTGTGTGTGTGTGTGTGTGTGACAGAGAGAGAGAGAGAGAGGGAGAGAAGGAGGGAGAAAGATAATACTGGGAGATTGAACCAGGAGCCTTCACACTAGCTGTGATCCCACCCACCCATGTATGTATGTATTGGTTTTTTTACTTTGAGATTTTTTTTTTTTTTTTTTTTTTTTTTTTTTTTTTTTTTTTTTTTTTTTTTTTTTTTTTTTTTTTTTTTTTTTTTTTTTTTTTTTTTTTTTTTTTTTGGTGGTACCGGGGATAAAACTCATAACCCAGGCATTAAGCCACTGAGCCAAACTCCCGGCCCTAGATTTTTTGAGGCAGGGTCGCACTATGTAGTTCAGGCTGGCCTTGAACGCACAATGCTCCACCTACCTCAGTCTCCCGAGTGCTGGGATTAAAGGCGTGCACCACCACGCCTGGCTTGAGACAGCATCTTTTTTTGTTTTTTTGGTTTTTTTTTTTTGTTTGTTTGTTTGTTTTTTTTTGCAGCACCAGGGATTGAACTCAACCTCGCGCCTGTCAGACAGGCGCTTAAGTCACTGAGCCAAACTCCTGACCCTGGTTTTTTTGAGGCAGGGTCGCACAGTGTAGCTCAGGCCAGCCTTGTGTTCGCGTTGTAGCCCAAGCTGGCCTCGAACTCACAATGCTCCTCCTACCTCAGCCTCCCGAGTGCTGGGATTAAAGGCGTGCGCTACCACGCCCAGCTTGAGACAGCATCTTATTAAATTAGCCTCAAATTTGTGATTCTTCTGCGTTAGTCTCCCAGAGTTCTGGGATTACAGGCATGTGGCACCACACCTCGCAGTGTACTTGTTTGTTTGTTTGTTTTTAATAACATTTATGTGGCAGGCGATGTGCTTTTTTTATTTCTGTATCTCATTGTACATTTCTTGCACTTAAGAAGTAAACCCTTTTGTTGTGAAATGTGTGGTAGTTCCATAATCATCCTGTTGCTTTCATGGAGTGCTTATCTGCCCTCTTAGTAAAAGAGGTTTATAACCATGTAGGATTTGACACTTGTTTATCACAGGTTTCAGGAAAATATCAGTCTGAACAAAAAGAACTATAAAAGAACTATAAAATCTGCCTATAAATGAGACCTGCACTAATATTTCCCTGAGACTGTTGTTCATCATGGTGTCGTCTACTGGTCGTCAAGTTGGAGATGAGCTGGCAGTCCAGTCACAGGGCGTGTTAAAGTACCATGCTTCTGCACAACAAAGTCCTAGGTGACCCCTGAAGGCCTGCCTTAGCCAATTAGTTACTGAGGGGTAGCGGGATTCAGCCCAGAGTGTGTAATTTAAGAGTGGGCCTCTGGGAACGTATCCTCAGTTTACTTTGTGTGTAGAAGATATGTGGATGTGTGTGTGTATGTGCATACACGTTTCCATGTGGCTTTAGGTGTGGAAGGGTGTGGGAAGCCTGCATAGACAGGGAAAAGTGCTTGCAGACAGCCTGGCTGTCCATCCTGTGCAGCCAGGAAAGCAGGAGACGAGCCTTTTGAGAGGAGGAGTGGTGAGCACAGACACACCTGGCGGGCACTGAAGGAAACATGGAGGCCTGGATGTGTACTGCCTTGTGTGTGCTCTCAAAAAGCCACAGCTGTCCACAGAGTGAGTAGAGGAAGAGCCCTCCCTGAGGAGTGAGGGCTGCTGCTAGCTATATCCTGGACGTTCAGGTGAAGGGTGCGAACTTCCCTTTCTATCTTCGTGTGCTGCCTTCCCTCCATTGAATGTCCTCTTGCCATTGGGAGCTGACTGTGCATTTTCATTATGGATACTTGGTCTCTGAAAAAAATAGGAGGATGTAGTTGATGATAACCATCATTCACATTTATCATAGTTCCTTGCATTGCCTGTTGTGTTGTATTGTGTTCTGTTCTGTTGAGACAGGTTCCTGCTCTGTAGTTCAGACTGGCCTGGAACTCAGCATGTAGTCCAGACTGACCTCAAACTGGTAGTAATCCTCCTGCCTCAGTCTCCCAAGTGCTGGGATTATAGGGGTGTGCCACATGCCCAGCTTCTGTTCTTTTGAATTAAAAAAGAAAAAAAGAAGATTTGCAGAATGATAAATAGCCAAATCAGAATGAATTTAATTAGTTGTGTGTTGATACTGCTTCAGTGTTTCTGGCTTTTGTTACAAACTGGCCACCCTTACAATTCTTATATCCTCAAAGCAGAATTCCTAGACAAGAAGCTTCTGTATTTTTTGTTTCTCTTTAATTTTTTTTCTTTTTTCTTTTTTTAGGATTGAACTCAAGAACTTTGAGCTACTAAGCTATATAGCTGTAGCCCTTTTTTATTTTTATTAATTTGTTGTTTTTTGTTTTTTGTCTTTTTGAGACAAGACCTCTGTATACAGTTCAGGCTGGCCTTGACTTCACTTTGTAGCCCAGGCTGGTCTCAAACTTGCAATGATCCTCCTGCCTTAGTCCCCCAAGTGCTGGGATTATAGATGTGTGCCACCACGCCCAGGTCCTTTTTTATTTTTTTGAGACATGGTCTTGTAAAGTTGCCTAGGCTTGCCTTGAATTTGCCCCCTCTCTTAGCCTTCTGAGTGCTTGGATTATAGGTGTGCACCACCATGTCTAGTTTAGTTTATATATTAATATATTTTTAAATTTTTATTTATTTTTTTGTGTATTTGTATACTTGATCTTAGCCAAAAGACTGAAGAGCAGTATTTTTTTTATTGGGAAGACTGTAAAATAGATTGCAACTCTAAGTGCATGCACAGGTATGTATATTCCGTGCTGGTGACATAGCTGCTCTGGTGGCCCATATGAGTTGGTTTGATGTGGCAAACAGTGCTGCCAGAGGAGACTGCTGATCCTGGGACACCCTCCTTGGGTTACTTGTGTATATTCGGGCAGGAAGGCTGCTGCTGGGGATCCTGGTAAAGTGCCGCTGGTGGTATGGAGGAAGACTTTCTGTAGGCTCGTTGAGTGCAGACCCATGTCCATATTGAGATCAGACTTGTACAGCCTGGCATGCAGTATTTGTCTCCTGTGTTTTCCCTTAAGGGCAGTATAGTTAGAGCCTTAGGCCATTCATCCAATCGCTTTGTGTAACTTCGCAGTGAAGGGGAAACTCAGTCTAATGTCCTTGATGTGTACTATGCCCTAAATCCTAACATTTCAAGTGTGTGTGTACAATGTGGACAAAGCTTCACCTTTTCCTTCATTTTTTCCTTTTGAACCTTGGTTGCTCTGCTTCAAGGCCCTGCGTGCTAAGACAGTACTATGCAGACAAACTGTCATGCCATCTCACTGTTTTTAGTGGCTCCCACCCTGGCCAGGTGGACTCAGCCCATGGGAACCACTGGGGGTCCCAGTTGGGACTCCTGGGAGTTGCAATACCAAAGAATTATCCCCCATGAAGGTGTGTGCTGGCTCTGTAGCTGTTCTGTGTGGTTGGAGATACACCTGGTGACAGGGTGGCTCCCATGTGTTCTTTGTGCTGAGGAAGTCTGCCTTGCATCTGCTTCCACATACCTCAGGAGTGTGGCCTCTGCTAGGCACCTCAGGAGTGGTCTTGGGTCGCCGTGCAGTGCTTAGTGCATTCATCTGTGTTGGGAGCAGGTTTGAGATGTTCCTTGGCACATCTGCTGCAGGAATGTTTTGTGACACTTGCACATGTGCCAGAGGTGTTATAAAACACCCTTCTGCACACAGAGACCCTGAACCTCTGGAGCTTTACTGTGTGTCCCCAGGGTATAAGGTCATGGCTGTCCACTGGGAACATGAACACTCGTGCCTTGATATCACTCCATGTTCTTCTCACTGCTGACTGCTGGGAGGGCGCACTGTCTTCCCATGGAGGCTTCTGTGACCTTCGCACGGCTTGGGAGAGGGTGGCCTCTGGGCTGCTCCTGGAAGAAGCCCAACACCTCCCCATGGTTTCTAGCCTCCTGCCAAAGTCTGGAGCAGAAAGTGCCCCAGACCTCTGGGGTATGGCTCACTGGTTGATGGACTTGAGAGAACCATCTAAGAACAAGTGACAGACTCCCTTAACAGGGGCTTTTAATTTTGTTACTGTAGCTGATTACTTTGTTGGTTTTTAAAATGTTTGTTTCCAGCTGGGCGTGGTGGCGCACGCCTTTAATCCCAGCACTCGGAGGCTGAGGTAGGAGGAGCGTTGTGAGTTCGAGGCTGGCGTGGGCTACAACGCGAGTGCAATGCCGGCCTGAGCTACGCAGTGCGACCCTGCCTCAAAAAACCAGGGCTGGGAGTTTGGCTCAGTGGCTTAAGCACCTGCCTTGGCAGGCGCGAGGTTGTGAGTTCAAACCCCAGTACCGCAAAAAAAAAAAAAAAAAAAAAAGTTTGTTTCCATCTCCTTAAGTGATCATCTCTGGCTTCGGTGGAAATAAACTGGCAGCCCCAAGAGCTTGATGGTGTCCAGCCCAGGAGTCTGCCTGCATTTTGCAGCCCTGTGCAGCATCTTTCCCAGGCTCCCTCTCTGCCTTGTGGCCTTCAGGGGCTGTGAAACTCCAGCATGGTATAGATGGTATCCATGGGACCTTCTGTGCTGACCACATGTAGCTGAGCTGACCACCGCCCCTTGCCTCCCCTGGGGAGCCCTGGGTGCAGGTCGTGGTTGGCTGATGTTCTGCTCCATAGACAGCGGTGAAGCAGGCCTTTCCTGTGGACCTCAGGCTGTGTTTCCACGTGGCACTCGGCAGCACTGACCCACCTCACTTTGTAGATGCTTTCTTCTGCGTCAGAAGCACCCAGGAACTCCAGCCACTGTTTGGAAAACCCCAGAAAAGGTGGGGCTGCCTGCACTACAGAGACTGCTGTCGCAGGAAGGGGCTGCCATCAGCTAAGTGGGACAGGTTGAGGGGTCAGGATGAAGTCAGAGGTAGAGTTTGAGTAAGGTAGAAGAGGTGTTGGCTCTTGTGGAGATTATTCCAGATACAGCAGTCCAGCATGGAATAACAAGCCAGGTGGCTGTTGTTGCTGGAGCTGCAGATCACCCCTTGCTTCCTGCTCACTTCTTCTCAAGGAGTCCTTTATATTTGCTCCCCGCTCTCCCTTTTCTTCTTCTTTTCCATTTCACCTCCCTCTTCCCCTCCCTCCCTCTTTCCCTCCCTCCCTTCTTTCTTTCCCTCCTTCCTCCCTTCCTTCCTTCCTTCCTTTTCTCTCCCTCTCTCTCTGAAAGGTACAAGGACTTAAACCAAGGGCCTTTGCCCTGAGCTACACTCCAGTCCTTTTTCAGTTTTTGTTTTGAAACAGGTTCTTGCTAAGTCACTTACTTGCCTAGGCTGAGCTCAAATTTATGATCCTCCTGCCTCATCCTCCCAAAGTGCTCCGCTTACAGGCCTGTGCCACTGTGCCTGGCCCATTTGATTATTTTCATTGTGAATCTCCTCTTCATGTGCTTAGTTGTTTGTAAGGTGATTCATCATTTTCTGCGTTCTTTGGTAATGTGTTTTAACTTTTTGTCATATGTTGCACATACATGTCAGGTTTTCCTTTTCTTTGTAATTTTTACATAGAAGAGCTATTTTCTGACTTCAGAGATACTTTCATCTGTTTTCATTATTATTTCTGTCTTTATCATCATACTATGTTCAAAACAATTCTTTACTCCCGAACTGCATATTTACCTAAATACTGTTTTTGATGCTTTTATGATATAGTTTTACTTTAACACTCATTAACCATTTTATGTATTGTATTGATCCAAGGTAGGAATCTAAGTTTAGATGTTTTTTTGTTTTGTTTTGTTTTGTTTTTTTGCGGCACCGGGGATTGAACTCACAACCTCGTGCCTGCCAGGGCAAGCGCTTAAGGCACTGAGCCAAACTCCCGGCCCTGGTATTTTGAGGCAGGGTCGTACTATGTAGCTCAGGCCGGCCTTCCGCTGGTGTTGTAGCCCAAGCCGGCCTCGAACACACAACGCTCCGCCTACCTCAGCCTCCCGAGTGCTGGTATTAAAGGCGTGAGCCACCACGCCTGGCTAAGTTTAGATGTTTGTCTAGCTGATCTGACACTACATTTATCCTAGACCAAGCTATTCATGTCTCCTTATATCGTAACACAATAACATGGTCCCGGAAATCTCTGGTCATAGTTTTACTTTTCCCTTGCAGTAGGCGAGCTGCCAGGACCAGGACCTACAGCTTCAGTTTCCATACATAGTGCCCTTACCTCAGCCCAGCACTGGTGTGAAGTGCAGAGTGTGGGGCAGCTCAGTACCTTGGCTCTCAGTGGGGGCGAGCTTGCTCCAGCCCTCCTGAATGTCTTTTCTCATCTATCACCGGGCACAGCAGCAGTGCCTGTGATGTGTACAGTTGTAAAGACCAGGTGGGCCTGCCCATGGTGATCCAACCTAGACCAGACACAGCAAGTGCCTGAGAAATGTCAGCTGTTGCTTCTGCTTACCTCTCTGTGCTCTGAGAACTTGTCAGATGGAGTGCTGGTGTAATTTGTCCTTTCTGCTAATTCTCAACAGAGAAGCAGTGCACTCAGAGTGTGGCCCACTGTCTCCACAGCAGGTCGCACCAGCCAGAGTTGCTACTGTCCCAGCACAAGCCCATGCATACAGGACTCACAAAGACTTCCATCCCTGCATTTTCTTTTTTTTTTTTTTTTTGGCGGCACCAGGGATTGAACTCACAACCTTGCGCCTGCCAAGGCAGGCGCTTAAGGCACTGAGCCAAACTCCCGGCCCTGGTTTTTTGAGGCAGGGTCGCACTATGTAGCTCAGGCCGGCCTTGCGCTCGTGTTGTAGCCCAAGCCGGCCTCGAACTCACAACACTCCACCTACCTCAGCCTCCCGAGTGCTGGTATTAAAGGCGTGCGCCACCACGCCTGGCTATCCCTGCATTTTCTTTGACGTCCAGACCATAGCACTGCTGTTTCCAGACGTGGCCTATGGCACATAGGGAGGCATCGGGGACTGTGGTTTCTGGTTCTCATGGTGTCTCAGTCCAGGTAGAGATAAAACTGCTGACACTTTGGTGGCTGAATTAGAATTAAGACATCTTCCTCCTAGTGCATTCCATCTGACATTTGCTAAAACTCATAAAAAGTAATTGCCTTTAAAAATGGTATGTAGGGATAGGGATTAGCTGGCAAGAACATTTGAGTGAAGGCATGGGGGAGAGATAGAAGTTACCCATTTGTTCCCTCAGGGAAGAAAGGGGGATATAACACCTTTATTTTCTTGGGGAACAGAAAAGGTACAGTTGGGTAGTTAAATTTGAAAGAGATTAGCGTGACACAAAAAAAGAGGGGCATTTAGCAAGAAAATTCCCTAGAGGGGAAGATTAAAGTGAACAGGTGTTAGAAAAATGTTTCCGCATATTAGAGCTTAATTAGATTTGAAGATGAATTCCAGATGGGCTAATTACGTGTGAGTTGTTGCAGGTTATTTCTTGTAGGGGCAAGCATGTATTTTTGGAAATGGTGATTTAGTTTGATTGGGTTGATTCCTGCCTCCTATCATATCTCCTTCATCAAGAAACCGCCTCCTCTGAGGCCACAGGACCCTACTCAGCGGTTCCTGTCTTTAGGACCTTTGTTGCAATGGGCAGAGCCATAAGCTGTCCTGACTGCATGGCTACCTGTGTGGCAAAGGACAAATGACCCTTACCATGTGGGACAGAAAGTTGTTTCAGCTTTAGGAGAGGCAAGCAACTGAACTATACTTCCAGGGACATGGCATTTGCCACAAAGGGCGCAGCCTATTTGACAGGAAAGTGGAGCCTGAGCAAGTGTTTCTTCTCTACCCGGTTGGTTGGTTAGGTGTACATGAACCATTTCCACTGGGAGGAAAGGGCTAGTCTTTCTTCTTGGCACCTAAGGTATCAAATAGAGAAAAGGGAGGAGACTGATAAACAGAGACACATTTCAGACCAGAAATTTAAAACAAGGAGCAGGACCGCTTGGACTCAATGATGTTCCATTAGGATGATGGAGTAGTTTGACTTAGGAGCAGCTTGTGATAATTGTCTGCGAAGTCAGTGCAACTCTCTGCCCAGATGATGTGGATGTGCTGGGAGTGGCCTCTCACACATTTGGTGACATGTGCTTGGCAACCAGTTCAGGTCTGAGAGGTTCATTGAGCGTCAACTTTTATGTAAGGGCCTGTAATTGGAAATTATGGATGTATAATTTATATATGGCTCAATGAATGATTTATATAATGTTAAGTGATGATTTAGATAGAAAATATAGCTCCTCCTGTAGAATCTTTAATGAACAATGTTGGTTCTGATGAATTTATTTCTAGAGCTCTGTGGGAACTCAGTATGTTTGACATAAATCAGATCTAATTGTCATTTTATGATTAATGAACATATGCTGGCCGTTTCTCCCCATAATTAAACTTTATGTTCTGTGCATCTGACAAAGCAAAACAAGTTTGGACTTTGACAGATTGGCGGTGGGGTTTCCGTGCCTGTGTATTTGTGTGTGTGTGTGCTTGTCTGTGTGTGTCTTTGTCAGCGCACAGTACTGACTTACTCAGTACTTGACTCCCATGACTGAGTTAGCAGAGGCTTGTGTGACATTCCTAAGTATTAGCGGTTGGACTGTGGGACTTGGAGTGGTTGCAGAGGTGGACGGGCACAGGCCCAGCTGGAGTGGGGAGCATGACCCTGCTGCCTCTGCCTCCCAGCTGTGGCTCCAGGCTCAGTGCTGTGCAGGGGAATAGGGCCAAAGCACCTGCTCTGTGGAGGCTCTCACTGGCTTGAGAATGTGGCTGTTCTGTCCTAAAGAACTTTAAGCTCTAAGAATGATGCCAGGTGGATTGGTTGCAAAAATATATACTTTTTCCTTTGTACTTTTTGTGCACTTCAACAAGGATTTTAATATAAAATTTGAGATGTTGCCAATCGTGGTAGCGCATGCCTGTGATCCTAGCACTTAGGAGGCCAAGGCAGGAGAATCGCCACTAGTTGGAGGTCAGCCTGGACTACATAGTGAGTTTAGGGCCTGTCTGAACTACATAACTTGTCATAAAATATATAAGTAAAATAAAATAAAAAAGTAAGAAGTGAGATGTTTGTGGAAGGAACATTACGTCACTGGTCACCTTCACTCAGTGGCCATTCATCTTTGATTATTTCAGGATATAGACAAGTTTGGCAACGAGATCACCCAGCTGGCCCGGCCCCTACCTGTGGAATATCTGATCATAGACGTAAGTGCTCCCCACTCTTACCCTGCACAAGCTGCCCTTGGGTGCCTTGGAAGTCTGAAGCTCTTGGGTGGAGGCCATTCACAGGGAAGCCAGTGATCCTTGAGCTATACCTTCTGGCCCATGTGGGGCAGCAGATGTGTGCAGTCATTGAGCCCCCACTGGAACATTCATGGTGGTTTCTTGGTTTTTGTTTTTGTTTTTTTTTCCCTTCTCTCTCTCTTTGAGAAACCGTTTATTGTTTGTTTATAGAAAAAACCGGAATCTCAAAGTAAGATGATTAGAGGATAACAATGGTTAATACATTGCATATTGTTATCTTTAAATTAGTTGCTCAGCCGGGAGTTTGGCTCAGTGGCTTAAGCGCCTGTGTGGCAGGCGCGAGGTTGTGAGTTCAATCCCTAGTACCACAAAAACAAACAAACAAACAAACAAAAAAAAAAAAATTAGTTACTCAGAGTACAAGATATCTGCATTTAATTGTCCAAACAATATTAGCACAAACCTTTCTTTTCAATGACCTAAGAGAAATTAGTAATATAACTATCTTAATTATCTTTTATATATATAATTATTTCTTTTGGCTTCTCACACTAAGGAGATATAATGTTTACACATGTGCATCTGGTTTATTTCACTTATGAGTTTGGTCTAGTTGTATCCATTTACCTATAAAAGTCTCAAGTTTATCCTTCTTTATAGCTAAGTGGTACTCTATTGTATAAAAATACCAAATCTTTTTTATCCATTCTTTGGTTGACGGGTGTTTAGATTGTTTGAGAAACTATTTTATTTATTTATTTTCTCCAATCACATTTTATTGGTACTTTTGTTTGTTTGTTTTGTTTTTAGTACCAGGGTTTGAACTCACAACCTCAGCTAACAACCTCGTGCTTGCCAGGCAGGCACTTGTGCTGCTGAGCTAAATCCCTGGCCTGTTGGTACATTTCAGATGTTAATAATGATCACATTCATTACATGATGTAGTTTGATTCTTGTTTTTTTCCATTCCCCTCTCCTCCCTTTAACCCCTCCTCACCTCCCCATTTGCAAAAACTTTGTTTCCATTTTTTGCTTTTCTGGTTTTTTTTTCTCTCCCTTTTCTTTTCCCATCTCCCCTTCCTTGTTCCCCTCCCCATTTGAACATTTTCTTCTTATTTCACAATACCTATTATACATTTTGATTCTTATTTACATT
Organism: Dasyprocta punctata; assembly: GCA_004363535.1. Taxonomy (NCBI): domain Eukaryota; kingdom Metazoa; phylum Chordata; class Mammalia; order Rodentia; family Dasyproctidae; genus Dasyprocta; species Dasyprocta punctata. The sequence goes on along the minus strand of RJWM01005781.1, from coordinate 50,916 downwards.
TTTGGTTTCTCACATCCGAGAAACAATGCAGTATTTATACGAGTGTCTGATTTATTTCACTTAAGAAAATGGTCTCAAAAAAAATTTAAAAAGAAATAGTCTCAAGTTGCATCCATTTTCCTAGAAATATCTCAGGCTTATCCTTCTTTGTGGCAGAGTAGTGCTCCTTTGTGTAAAAAACCCCACATTTTCTTTATCCATTCACCAGATGATGGGCATTTGGGCTGTTTCCAAGATTTGGCTATTGCCAACTGTGTCACTATAAACATGGGTGTGCACATATCCCTGTAGTATGATGGTTTTAATTCTTTTGGGAAGATACCAAGACGGGGAATAGCTGGGTCAATTGGAAATTCTTGTCCTAATTTTTTGAGGAACATTCATGGTTTTAAGGACTATTTCTTTTTTCTTTTAGTTTTGGGTTTTTGTATTCTTGAAAACAACCTGGGGATTAAATTTCCCCATACTGAAGTACAGAGAACTCTGCCTGTGACCCAGTGGTCTCTGGAAGGCAGTAAGCATGGGTTGCTTGGGGGCTGAGTCTTGAGGGTATCCCACAGACTTGCCACACACTCTGGGCTTGGTTGAGACTGCCCGCTACCTGGCATGCATAGATACTGCACAGCCAGACCACAGCTGCCACAGCCAAAGAGCTCCTGTGACTTGGTGTCCTTCAAAGTGAGGTTCAACATGGTTTCCTAGGTGGAGCTCCAGGAGCCAGGATGGGTGACTCTACTGCTGTGTTTCCCCATATCTCTTCTTGCTGGAGGCATCTCACGGTCACAAAGATGTGACTGAGCCATTAGATGCAGGGCAGTAGGTACCACAGGACAAAACCTGGTGTTTTTGATGCAGCTGGGGTGTCATTGCTCACATGAGCTCTGTCCACAGGGGCAGAAGTGGCTAATTTCCTATGCTGCTGTTGTGCCAGGATCCATTCAGGCTACATTTCAGCTCAGGACAGGCATGGATTCAGGCTGTAAAATATCATTGCATTTGGAGCAGTGGATCCCCTGAGCCAAGCCCATCGATGCTCTGTTCCAATTGACAGCTCCTGAGAACATATTTATTACCTAGGCTATAAAGGCATTTGTTTTTTAGACTACCTAGGGTGTAATTAAGATGAAAACAGATTGATGGAACATACACTTAGGAGGAGTCTGCATGATTTAGCTGCTTCCTAACCCCTTCTTCCTTCTGTGAAAGTGAAGTTCTTGCCACAATGTGTTCTTTAGCAGTGCTTGGCTGCTAGGAGAGGATTCTGCCCTGGGACCACAAGTTCTCTGTCCCTTTAGAAGTAAGGTCTGGGTAGTCCCTTGAGAGCAGGTGCCCACAGAAATGTGTTTGGCTCTTTGCATAACCCCAGAGGGCTTGGGTACAGGCCTGGGCCAGGGCCAGCTGCTGTGCTGCTACTGGCAGGGGTGGGGTGGGATACATAATAAAATCCAGACCCTTGCATTTGCTAGGCAAGTGCTCTACCACTGAACTATATTCCCAACCCTTTTTTAGATTTTATTTTTGACTTGCCCAGACGGGCCTTGAATTTGTGACGCTGCTGCCTCAGCTGAAATTATGAAGTGTGTGCCACTGTCTGGCTGCTGTTCTTGAACCTATTGGGGTGGCCATTTCAGTCAGGGAACGTACAAACCAGTGTTTCCTGGGCTTCTGTGGCGGTATTGGAGCATTGTCTAGTTCATGGCTGCAAGACAGACAAAGACAAGGTAGGGAGAGGACTTAGGTACAAGACAAAGGAGCTGGACCCTTGGGGTAGTCACTCAGGGCCCTGTGGACTTTGATTCTGTCACTCCCCAGGAGCCCCTTAAAGGACCAGCAGATGTCTTACCTGGTCGACTAGTTTGCTTGCTGTTGTGTGTTCCGCAATTGACCCTCCACTTGTGCTTCTGTCTTCCCAAAAGGAAAGCCCAAGTAACCCCAGGATTTTGTCTCTGTGGTATGGGCACACACACCCCTATCTTTAGAACTACAGCTGCAACCAGGACTGAGTGCCTTGCATGTCAGCGCTGCACTGTGGCACTGCCCTTTAAGAACCATTCCTGTCACTTCTGTCTCCCAGATGAGCAGAGTGAGGCCAGACAGCCAGCGCATGTCTCTGTGGCCCAAGTCCTCACGTGGCCCTGCTGCTGCACAGACTCTGTGTGAAGCACCAGCTGGCCCCCCTCAGCTCGTCTTTCCAGAGCGCTGACGCTGGCAAGCTGACTGTGGAAACTCGCTGCCTTTGCTGATGCAGAAAACAGACCAGAACAATGTTTCATTCTTTAGAAGTAGTCCCTTAGGAGCCACAACAGCTACTCTAAATCTGAAAGAGGTGTGACCTGCCCCTGCTCATGTCACGTGCAGAGGAAAGCCGTGTCAGCCAGAGGTGGTTGATAGCTCACACTTGGGTGCTTTCATGGGCCAGGGCATCTGCTGAGCAGAATAAAATCTGTGTTTGCATTGATTCCATCACATTCAGCACTGTCCTTGTAGCTTCTGTTTATTACATGTTAGTTTAAAATGCCCTCTACTGTTCCTAAAGCTTGTTGGAGCCAAACGAAGGACTTGGGTCACCTTTGATGGAAACTCCCAACACCAGGTCACCCTTCTCTGAAGGAGAAGGAGACCTACAATTCTCATCCCAGCCTGCAAAGCCTGTACACAGCCTCTTTAAGCAGCTTTCCATCAGCCTGCTGGAGTCGCTCTGCCTCACAGCTGACTCCACACAAGCTTCCAAGCCCAGGGATGTGAACTCTGCGCTTCCTAAGATGGCCTTCTCCCTCCTCCATGCCCTTCCAGTGGTGCTGTCGGCTTGGGCCAGGGACAAGGCAGCTCTCTGCTGCCCATGGCAGAGTGTGGTGGTGTAAGACTCCGACATCATCGTGCAGCTCAGGGCTGCAGGGGCTGTTACATAGTGCTAGGAGCTTCCCAGATGTGTGTGCTTTGAAAACCAGATTCTTCAGCTTGTTTCCTAGTCTCACAGCTTCAGGTGTTCCCTTTGGGGACAACAGTAATAGTTAACTGATCCTTCAGTGTGGCGCTTGTAGAACTCTGAGAATCCCTCCCTGGCACTTGCCAGGGCCACTTCGGTGACCCTGAGCATATCCATACTGTTTTTGCAGAGTTTATCTTGGTTGTGTTTTTCTTCATTAGATCACAACAACCTTCCCCAAGGATCCAGTTTACACTTTTTCTATTTCGCAAAATCCATTTCCTATTGAAAACCGAGATGTACTGGGGGAGACACAGGTAAGTTCTTTGATCTCGTTTTCCCCGAAAGTGCCCCACTTTGAAACCCCTGTCATTGTTCTTGCAGCAAGCCCCATGAGACCCTATTGGGAGCACTGTGGATCACGTGGGCACCTCTGCTGCCTAAGTGATAGATGATAGCAGTGCAAGTCCTTGGCCTGCAGTCTTGCCTGAAGTACCACTCTCAGTTGACTGCTTAATTTTTCTAAAATTTATTAGTCATTTTGTGTCTTCTACCAACCATCTTTCCATGGTCAGTTAGTTAATGTACATTCCGTGGAGCTGAGCGGCGGAGAGTCTTGCTTCCTCGTTGCTGTGCCCCACCTCCACTGCATGTTATGGCTGCTCCAGCTTCATGAGGACCGGGGGGGCCTCACTGTGGCATGGGGTGTGGTACCTCAGGGCTGTTTGCTCGGTTGCCCTCCCCAGCAGCTCAGGCCTGACTGGGGATGCCATTACCGCCTGAACACACGGGTGGTCCGGGCTCCGCCTCTTCCTAGATGGCAGCTTGGTGCCCATGTTTCAGATGAGGCTTACCTGACGAATTCCTGTGAGCGAGGTCTTCTCCTGATGTGGTTTATTGGTGAAGCCTCTTCTGGTACTCCAGTTCCTCACTCCTGTCTCCTAGGGGACCTGGGTGCTTGTCAGCGGGGTAGGGAGCCCTCTTGAGGCTCCCGTGTTGAGTGCTGGTGGGACATCCGCACACTGGGCCATGACTGCCTTCCCTGTTCCTCCTTCTCACTCTGTGCTGCCCAAGCTCAGGCCGGCAGCCCAACGAGAGAGAGAGCAGATGGTCTCCTCCCTGCCCCACTCCACTCCCAAGGGGAGGGGCCTTTTGTATCCAGTTCATGCTGGGTAAGCTTCTACGCCTGCTTCCTCACACACCTTGGTCCTTTCTGGCCTTGTTAGGCAGATGTATTAAGCCCTTTGCCTGCCTAGGAGGGTCAGGTGTTTACCTCGTGCTGTTTGTGTCTCTTCTTGTACCTTCTCAGTGATTACAGAGAAGAGGGTGAGCTGTCCCTTAGCATTATGTGTTGTTTTAGTAGCTGGCTGCTTCCCTTAGGGTCTGGCTCTGGAAGTGGTAACCCGGTATCTGTGTTTCTTCTTCTCTCCTGCTCCTTTGACTCCAGGACTTCCACAGTTTGGCCACCTATTTGTCCCAGAATACCTCATCTGTGTTCTTGGATACCATCTCGGATTTCCACCTCTTGCTGTTTCTGGTCACCAATGAAGTTATGCCTCTGCAGGTAGGGTCCAGGCTGGAAGAGATGCCCCTTGACTCATTTTCTTTTCTCAAACCAGAGTGCAGTGGGAAACAGGTGAAACCTGCTATCAAGGGTCATCTCCCTAGGGCCAGGAGTTTGGCTCAAAGGCTTAAGCGCCTGTCTGGCAGGTGCGAGTTTGTGAGTTCGATCCCCGGTGCCGCAAAAAAAAAAAAGAAAAGGGTCATCTTCCTGTGACCATGTGGGGGTGTTTGGGCAGCAGCTTTTCAGAGGGGCCTGTGATAGACAGAGGAATGTTGTCCCTGTGGCCTTCATGGCAGAGGACCATCCTGTTGGTTATAACCTCCTAGAAGATAAATAAGTTGGGAGAACTAGGATTCCACAGTGTAGACAGCCTCTGCCCTTACAGCTTCAAGCTCTTTGCTGACATCTCTCCCCTCCTCCCAAGTCAGTGCTGTTTTATAGCCTCAGTCTAGAGGCGTGGCCAGCTTCCAGGCCCCCCACGTGCAGCTGCACAACTGGCCTTCAGGTGACACACCTTGGAGGGAGGAGAGGGCCAGTGCATTGTGGACAGCAGGTACAGCCTGAGCTGAGCCAGGCGCCAGGGCAGCAGGTCCTTCCTGAAGGCTTCTGCGTGTGCTGTGATGTAGGCATCCTCCTGGGGCCTGTTCCCCACGTGAGCCTCACAGAAGCACCAGAGACGGGGGGAGGCCTCTTTCTCATCACCTTTCCCCAAAGAAGACAGAGTGGGGCCCTCAGGGCTTTTTTGTGCTACGATCTGTAGCTGTTCTCCCATTGACTGGATTTATTTATTTATTTATGAGGCAAGATCTTGCTATGTAGTCCAGGAGTCCAGGCTGGCCTTCAACTCCCAGTGATCCTCCTGCCATGGCCCCCCGAATGCCGGGATTACAGATGTACACCACCATACCCAGTTGCTGGGTTTATTTTGTAGCTATTTTGTCACCAGACCAGTCACCCTGATACTGAACATCAGGTACTCTGTGGCTGTTGCTACCCTCTGTCCCTCCCCCATTTACCCCAGGAAACTGTACCTCATGTTGCAGGTCAGCCCTGCCACCCAGGGTTAGGAATAGCAGGTGAGGTTCCCTCTGTGTCAGAGCAACCCTATTAGTAAATGTGATTGCAGTTATTCTTAAAAAACACTTGGTGGAGCCCGCTTGTAATCCTAGCATGCAGGAGGATCACAAATTCAAGCCAGCCGGGGCAGCTTAGCCATGTAGGATACCCTGTCTCAAAATAGCAAGTAGCTCAGCAAAGGACATGAGTTCAGTTTCCATTACCAAAACAGGAGAAAAAATATTTATTAGATGACTAAGAGCTCTTGCAGTCTTTATCAATCCCTCAAGGCCAAGGATTTGGGGTGTGGTTTCCAGATACAATTGAAAAGCAAAAGAGGCAGAGGATAAAGTGTGAAGGAGAGGACAGCGCTTACAATCTGACCTCCCATCTATCTGTCCCTTACTCTAGGACCAAGGATGTGATCTTTTGACCTCCGGGCTGGGGCCCATTCTCAGTCCATGACAGAGAGTGGCAGATGCCTACTCTGGGCTGTTTGGGAAGAATTTAAATTTTACCCCACTCTAACATTTGTGCTTATAGGCCCAAATTGGGTATTTTGTGTTACATAGTGACATGCCAGCCTATTTGGGTGGTTTTGGTTTTGGTTTTGGTTTGTTTTGTTTTGCTTTGAGACAGTGTTTTGTTGTGTAGTCTAGGCTGTCCTTAGACTCACTATGTAGCCCAAGCTGGCCTTAATTTGTGGCAGTCCTCCAGCCTCAGCCTCCCAGGTGCTGGGGTTGCAGATGTGCACTACCATGCCCAAGAGCCTGTTCAGTTTTTAAAATTCCCTATGAAATATGTCTTGACATTGAAGAAGAAAAAATTGATAAGAGCAGAGCAAGATGGAACCTTTTTTTGGCATCTTGCAGGACAGCATCAGCCTGCTTCTGGAGGCAGTGAGGACCAGAAATGAGGAGCTAGCACAGACGTGGAAGAAGTCTGAGCAGTGGGCCACTATTGAGCAGCTATGCAGTAAGTGCCTCCCACCAAGAGCTGCCGCCAAAGCCCATTACACCTGCAATTCTGGCCCTGGTGCATCCTGTGGAGCCAGGGATGAGGGGAAAGCATAGACAAATCTCCCTGCTGGGCACATGCCCTGCTCACTGACATAACATACATACTGGCCAGGCCACAGGTATAGGCATGCTGGGTTCTGTGAGTCGAATATAGATGACTACACCAGATACATGCATCCTCACTTCTCTGGGGACCCCGGTCTGAAAAGGAGTCTGTCTGTGTTTGCCATCCCTATGAGACACTTGGCACTGGCCCCATCCTTTAATGGTATGAAAACCCAATCCCATGGCTCCGGGTGACAGGATCAGGGCCTGTCACCTGCAGCAGCTTGTGCCTGAGAGCTCCTTGTGTGCATCAGTGCTCGCTGTGCTGAAGCGTTTAGCATGTGATTGTAGATTAATAGTAGAGTGCTGCCTATGACAGCATCACAAGACATGCAGCACCAGGAGCGCTCCAAGAGGGCCAGGCAGGAGCTCTGTTGAAAGCTAGTATGGCCGGGCGTGGTGGTGCATGCCTTTAATCCCAGCACTCAGGAGGCTGAGGTAGGTGTAGCATTGTGAGTTGTTTAAGGCCGCCTTGGGCTACAACATGAGCGCAAGGCCGGTCTGAGCTACATAGTACAACCCTACCTCAAAAAACTAGGGCTGAGAGTTTGGCTCAGTGGCTTAAGTGCCTGTTTGGCAGGTGTGAGGCTGTGAGTTTGATCCCTGGTGCCGCACAAAAAAAAAAAAAAAAGCTAGTATGTTTCCAGAAGAGCTAGTACATGGGAAATGCATTGTTTTCTGGGCTAGAAGAGGCAATATATCCTTTTTTTTTTTTTTTTTTTTTTTTTTTTTTTTTTTTTTTTTTTTTTTTTTTTTTTTCCCTTTTCCTTTTTTGAGACAGGGTCTCACTATGCAGTTCAGGCTGGCTTTGAACTCACTTTGTAGCCCAGGCTGGTCTTGAACACATAACAATCTTACCTCAGGCTCCTGAGTGCTGGGATTACAGGCATGTGCCACCATGTCTGGCTTTTTTTTTTTTTTTTTTTTTTAATATTTTGAGACAAGGTCTCCCTGCCTCAGCTTCTTAGAGTGTTAAAATTGGTACCACCATACCCAACTTTTTGTTTTTGTTTCTGTTTTCATAAAAATCACTAATTCCTAAGATTTACTTCGAGGCAGAGGACCTAGAAGAGGGAAAACAGTCTTTTTCTTTTTGTTTTTTTTTTTAAACCGGAAATCAAACTCAGGACCTCGCACTTTCGAGGCAGGTGCTGTGCCACTGAGATATGTCCTCAACATAGTGAAGACAGTCGTAAGAGACAGGACAGCTGCTGGAGGCCTTGCACTGCTGAACTCAAAGGCCACAGCTGCCAACTACCATAAGTTCATATAGAACCTCGACACACTTTATCCTGTGACCCAGCAGTCCTGCTGCTGGGCTCTCACCTGGAGCAGTGGAGACATGGGTCCACAAAAAGCTCACTCGAGAATACTCCTGGCAGCTTTGTCCTAATAGCCCAAAAAGCTATGATTGGGGAAACCACCCGGTATCCATCCTTAGCAGCAGGGAGCAGCACGTGCAGGGGTGGCGCGCTGCCAGGGGCCCTCACAGTTGATCCAGGCAACAGGTTTGGTGTGAGCAGTAGGGATTCCCGTACTGCCTCTGCCCATGTCACCATGCTCCCAGGCAAGTGTCTTCTGAAGAAGTGATGAGAACTCGCTTCTCTTCCCTTCCTACAGGCACCGTTGGTGTGCAGCTCCCAGGCCTCCATGAGTACGGCGCTGTCGGAGGCTCCACACATGCTGCCACCGCTGCCATGTGGGCCTGCCAGCACTGCACCTTCATGAACCAGCCAGGCACAGGTCACTGCGAGATGTGCAGCCTTCCCAGGACCTAGGGCTCCGGCCCTCTGCTGGGTGGACTGGGCTAGCCCAGCCTTCTGAAGCCAGGAGTGCGATGTGTCCCCTGTATGGCCGAAGCCAGCAGACCTGCAGGGGCAGGACCAGCTGCCCTGGTGTTGGACCCACCAAAGTTTCTCAGCTCCAGTCCTGGAGAGGTAGCTCTGGCAGGCGTGCTGGGCCTGAGTACAGTCAGCCTCCCAACTGGAAACGCCAAGCAGCCCTGCCCAGGAATACCCCACACGCCTTGCGCAGTACACACCCCACCATGGTGGAAGGGGTGGCTGCTGCCACCAGCTTTCCTTTCCCTTCTTTTCAGTGCTTTTTGTTTGTCATCCCCACCCTGTTGTGTTTGGTTGAGAGCTCTTGGCTGTCTATTCTGTTCTCTGGAATAGAGGCCCCTGTGCAAGAGGGCCATGTCCCTCCCATGTGAGTAGCTGCCATCTAGTGGGAACACGTGGCCAGGCCATAGCCTCCTCATTTTGACCTGCAAGTTAGCGGGCTGCCTTCCCTTCTCTCACCTAGCAACCAGGTGGAATTTTAAACTCTGCATTGGTTGTAATAATAGTTATCAGTAATTTGTGCCCCACAAGACTTTTATTTATTGTTTTAAGATAAAACTACACAAAAGGGGAGGGAGAGACACTAGACTAGTGTCCTCTTCTTCCCTTCTTTAGTGCAGCCCTTCTGGGTGTTCAGGGTGGTGAGTAGACAGGGGCACTGTCAGTTCGCCTCGCAAACCTCAGTGCCTGAGACTTTTCTACCAAGCCACACAGCTGTGGCAGCTGGCAATGTGGGTGACTGAGCAAGAGTAGAGTGGTGGCCCTCACCTGGCAGACAGCCCCTCCAGACTGCTGGGAAGGGTGGGCACTAGAGCCCTGGTCGTCTCTCCCCAGCACTGTTCCTCTCCCCATGGCCTCTTTGTGCTGTGACCATTGAAATGGGCCTGGCAAGAGGGCCTTGTGAGACCTCTGGGACTTAGGCAGTTGATACTGTGTGAAGTCCAGAAATCCAGAACAGGTCCCAGTGGTTATGAAAGTGCCATGTGACTGTGGTTTGGCCCTTTCCCAGGCGAGTTATGAGCATTTTAATGCCTCTTTGCCTTAATGAGAGCCAAATCAGCTGTGCTAGCCCCGGGAAAGGCCAGCGTAGTGGCAGACAGTTGGGAAACTGTCACCCTGGAGTAGCAAGCCCATGAAGCACCCCCCAATCCTTGGTCCTGTGGACAGACAAACCTGGCCTGCTTGCTGTACCATGGCAAGGGCATGGCTGGTAACCTGGTCTGCTTGCCATGGTATCTCATGAAAGCCAATATTTCATTTGCTCCTGGGGCTATGGGCCTATTGTATTAGGTCAGGCCAGGGTTATTAGAGGGGTCAAAGGAGGTGGAAAGTAGCCAGGTGAGTAGTCTGTCTGCCAGTGTGCTATGAAGATCATGCCAAGGCAGGGTGTCCGGCCTGCCTCCTGGCAGCTGCCTGGACTGGGGCTTTGTCCTCTGCCTTGTCTGAGCCCTGAGGTCAGCTGTGAGATGATGCTGTGCTGATTCTCACCTGTTCTCAAGGCCATTCCTGCCAGCACTGCTGCCCATCCTGGGCAGGCGCTGACAGTGCAGACTTCTAGAGACTTTGCTGCCACTGCTACCATTGTCTCCTCTCCCACTCGCTCTTATCTTTATCCACCAAGCTCATTTCCTTTCCTCCTCAACCAATATTTTTCTTGCTCTGGAGTTCTGGCATTCACATAGTTCATGTTTTCTTTTGTCTTTTAGCTAAAGAAAAAATGTTGTGATCTCTCTGCTTACGGTTTTGAGTTACTCTTTGTTCAGTAATGCACTTTATTTTATTGTCCAAAGAGAGTCAATCTAATGCTACCAGATGGGGTGAGCCCTGCTGAGGGTTAGGCCTGGCTGGTCACATCCTACCTGGCAGTGGCTCCAGCCCCACCCCACATCCCTGAGGAGACTCTGCTCATGTCAGCAGGTACCATAGCTCAGAGAGGAGTGCCAGAGTACACACCTGTCCGGGTACACAGCAGCTGCTGAGGTCCCGTCCTGGCCCCACTCCCCCAGCCCACCTCCCCCAGTCTGCTCCTGGGACATAGGTGCTCCGCTTCAGCTCTGCTTTGGGCTCACAGGTGTGTGTTGGCTGGATTTGGACTAGCATTACCTTGACCCAGCCTTGCAGTGGAATCTAATAAAAAGCGCCTGAAGCGACTGCCCCACGCCCAGCGTGTCATTCATGTTCACTGAACCCAGCTCCACAGGTTGTATCTGGCTTCTCTCAGGGCTGTCTGGTAACTTCATGCCCCAAAATGTCCTTGTCTTCTGGTGATGTGCTTCGGCCATGACAGAGCGCTCCCCACTCCACTGAGTCTGTGCAGGGTCCTGTGTACTGTACTTCTAGGGTTGCCCCTGAGTGGGTGGGAGAGCAGCCTGTCTCCCTGAGATGTCTCTTCTGCTTCTGCCCAGGCTGATGGCCATGTAGCCCCTGCCCAGGTCTGTGTGTGTGTCTGACACAGAGCTAACTGCCTTCCCTATAGACAGCCAGAGGTTTCTCTAGGGCCCTCCCTCTGGCCTTGGTGCCAGCCTTACACTCTGGCCAACTAACTCACTGCTCCCTGGAAACAGCACTAAAAAACACGAACTTGAGTCTGAAAGAGCCTCCGTAGGAGGCAAGGCAATGGCTGGCAACAAGATGGGCCTGGGCTCTGGGGCAGTGGGCTCTTGAGGGTCGCCTGTGTCTGTCTTGGACATGGGGCATAGCCATCTGTCAGCAGCTGTGTGTGCAGCTGACTTATCCCCCAAAGCCCAAGTTGTGTTTGTGCAGCTGTGCTCTGACCTACCAGTCAGCCCCATCACTCGGAGCCCATGAAGAAAACTGGGAGGAACCGGAAGTCCATGGCACTTCCCTTGTCCCGGCTGCTATAGGTGATGAGGTTCTGGGATATGCACTCTTTTCCTTTCAAGAAATCATTCAAATCATGATTGGAAGTATAACTGGAGCCCACTATGCCCCAGTCTCCACCCCAGCCTTGCATGCTTCTCTGCTGGGCTTTACATCCCTGGTGTAACCTGCAGCTTCCAGTATACTCCATGGTTTCCCTCCAGCCTGACCTGTAATTGCTCAGCTCCTTAGAGGGATGGTACTGTCTCTGGACTTGCATAGACATCACTGACTGGGGCATGCGTTGCAGTCCCGCTGCCTCCCTGCTAGTGGTGTGTGCACCTTCCCACTCCTGTGACAGGTTACCTCCTCACAGCAGAGCCTGGGCTGGGGACAACTTGAGCCCTTCCTTTTTGTGTGTAATTTACCCCAAGTGTCCAGTGCTCACCCATTCCTTGCTTAGAGAGGATGTTCATCATCATAAATCCTCAAATCATAGTGAGGGTCTAGGTGTGGACCAGAGCTGAGGCAGGTTAGAGTGACCCACTTCAAGGCCTGCCTTGCTCAGTCAGCCTCCTGCCTCTACTCCACCTGGGCACATTCTGTGGGATAGCCTTAGTGTGCGTTCCACCACTTTGGAAGATGTCCTGGGTGAACTGTGTGTGCATAGATGACTCAGGGCTGGGAAAATCTGGTTAAAATTGGTGCTCAAATGACTCAACTGAAGATACATGTGTGTGGGAAATCCAGAAGGACATGCTGAGGAAGTGGTGGCTTCATTCCCCCTGCCCCTGTTCCAGCCAGAATGCTTTGAAAGCATCCCAGCAGGGCAGAGTAAGCCAAAGGGCCACACTGGCATTGTCAGGTCAACACCAGGATCAGCCCAGCAGTGGCTGGCTCACCCAAGCCTCAACATGGGGTTTGGGCCCTGCAATTAGCTATGTCTAAACTCAGGAAATTCTGGAGCTGACCCCTCACACTGGTCATGCCTCAGATGCCTCCTGAGCTTTTCAGATAATGCTCCCCCCCTTTTTTATTTTTTTAATTTTTGTCGTTGGTATAAGGGATCAAATTCACAACCTTGTGCCTGCCAGGCAGGTGCATATGCCACTAAGCTAAATCCCCAGCCCTATTGTTTGAGACAGGGTCTCACTATACAGTTCAGGCTGGCCTTGAACTCACTTTGTAGCGCAGGCTGGTCTCAAACTCACAACGATCCTCCTGCCTCAGCCTCCTGAGTGCTGGGATTAAAGGCGTGCACCACCACGCCCAGCTTCTCTTCCCCCTTTTATGAGATGGAGTTTTAATGGATATAGTGGTGCACACCTGTAATGTGTGCTCCAGGGCAGGCTGACACAGGAGGATTGTAAGTTTGAGACCAGCTTGGACAATTTAAAAGCTCAGGGGCCAGGAGTTTGGCTCAGTGGCTTAAGCGCCTGCCTGGCAGGGGCATGGTTGTGAGTTTGATCCCCGGAACCGAAAAAAAAAAATAAAAGTAGCTCAGTGATAAAGTGTGTGCCTAGCATGTACGAAGCTCTGGGTTTGACCCCAGTACCACCACCACCACCAAAGAAAATAGATGGTGGATCTTGCTTTGTTGGCCCGGTTGACGACCAAACTGGGTCCTGCCTCGCGGTGCACTGGCCCTCAACTTCAGGTCGAGTTTCCAAAAACGTGGAAGGAGCTGGGCATGGTACCAGCACTTAGGAGGCTGAGGCAGGAGGATCGTTCGTTGTGAGTTCGAGACCAGTCTGGGCTACAAAGTGAATTAAGGCCACCCTGAACTACATAGTGAGATCCTGTCTCAAAAAATAGGGCCAGGGATTTAGCTCAGTGGATTAAGCGCCTACCTAGCAGGCACATGGTTGTGAATTTGATCCCTGGTACCAATAAAAAAATTAAAAAAAAAACGTGGAAGATAATTGGTCTTTCACTTAGGGACGCTCCGGGACCCCTGATTGTGGCCTCGTGAAGCAAGTGTAGCGTCCCCAGGAGGTGGGATGAGGTGTCGCTGCGTCCATTCGTTTGTGGCAGCGTCGTGGCCTTTACGCGGATGAACGCCAGCTTTTGCGCGATCGCACTGGAGAATAACTCCAAACTCACGGCCCCGGCTCCACCCGGCAGGCCCAATCTCCGCCCAGGCTCCGCCCCTAGGGCCGGCAGGCCCCGCCCTATCTGAGCCGGCCCCGCCCCTGCCCGGGCCCACCTACGTTACCGCCCCCGCCGATGGCCTGCCAACGGACTGGCCCCGCCCCCGCAGTGCCGCTTTACGGCGGAGGCCGCGCCTTGCCGTGGGCAGCCGTAAAGTGCCGGAGGCGGTTCCGCCCCCGCCGGGTTCTCCTACACGATGGCGGGCACCGAGCCGCGCGTCCACTATCTGGCGGGCTTCTCCTGTCCGCTCGGGGGTCTGGCGGCGGGCAAGCCCCGCGTGCTGTGCCACGAGGAGGAGGTTTTCCTGTCCACAGGAAGCGAGTTTGTCTACGTGTATGACCAGGAGGGCGGGCTGCTGACCGTAAGCTGCGGGCGGCGGGGCGGGCGGCGGGCGGCGGGCGGCGGGCAGCGGGCAGCGCTTTCCACAGTGAGACCCGGGACCTTGCAAGCGACTGGCCTGACCCCGCTCTTCTGGCATCTAGGCGGTGTACCAGTTCCCCGACCAGGTGTGGCATTTGCAGCTCCTGGCCCTTCGCAGAGCGCTTTACGTTCTGTGCGCCCGGAGGGGCATCTACTGCCTGTCATTGGAGCCCCGGACAAGGTGAGGGATGAGCGTGGCTCTCGTGTTCCCCGCCCGCTTGTGATGCCCTGTCCTCCGTGAGGCCAACGTGACCTGCTTGGCGTCGACTTCCTCACATAATCCCTGAGATTTGCACGTGGTTGGCCCCTGGCTTGGTTTGGAGTTATGGTCCTGCATCACAGCACTAGGGATGGAGGGCTTCACTCCATGGCTCCATGCGCCAGGTGTCTTCAAGAGTCTCCTGGCAAGGAGATTTTCTCAAGTGGGGCTCAGATGGTCACGTCTGAACCAGGGGAGCAGACCTGCTCCTGGCCTGATGGTCAGGTTCCCTCTGGCAAGCCCCTTGGAGGTGGGTCTCCTGGAGGGGGATGCACTTGGTAGTGTGAGCTGTGACTGGTGCTGCTGGTCTGTGATGTGGAGAGGCTGTGTGTGCAGCTTGAAAACAAAGCCTGCAGTCTAGTCCAGGCCTGCAGTACTGCTTTGAGAAGAATCATGTATTTGAGTCCCTGTATCCTGTTGTGTCCTGAGCAGTCCACAGCGCCGGTGGGAATCTGTGTGGCATTTGGTCTGCCTAGAGACTGATAGGCTCTAGGCCCTCCAGAGCACTCCCTGTGGTGACCTGTGTGTAGCGTTCTCTGAGGTGGGTTATTGTGAACAGATGTGCAGCTTGCTTCACCTAGGCCTGACTTTGGTTCCATTGTTCCAGAAGGTCTTCGAGCCAGACAAGTGAGGACAAGGACAGTGAAGCCTCTTCCCCAGTGATCACTGTAGCCCCTGAGGCCTGCGTCCTCCCCAATACCACGCTCTGTGCATTCACTGTGCATGATGATGTCCTCGTGGCCATGGTGCAGGGCCCTGCCCAGTGGAAGATACAGGTGTTTGAACGTCCTTATCCAGGAGAGGATCGCTGGCCGGGAGGCCTGGTTGGTGAAGTGGAGCTATCCACCTCTACCCAACTAGCTGGGGCCCCAGGGAGGCCGACAGCCCCCTGCTTCCTCCCAGTCCTGTGCTGTGTGTCACCACCAGGTTCCAGGGTGCCACGTGGCCATCCCCAGGGCTGTGGGGGCTTCATGTTGGAAGAGGCTCTCTTTGGGCTACTCTTTGGAGCAAATGCCACCCTCTTGGAGTCGCCCGTGATCCTCTGTGGTCTCCCTGATGGGCAGCTCTGCTGTGTGATCTTAAAGGCTTTGGTCACCTCCCAGTCAGCCCCTGGTGACCCAAAGGCCCTTGTCAAGATCCTCCATCACCTGGAGGAGCCAGTCGTCTTCATGGGGGCCTTGAAGACTGAGCCTCAGGCTAAGGAAGCTGGGAAGAGTATGCCGCCCTGTGAATATGTGTACTCAGACTGCTTGGTGGCCCTTGGTCACAATGGCCGGACATTGGCCATCAAGGCCAGCTGGGACAAGTCAGGAAATCTGGTACCAGAGCTTCGAGAGTACCGCCTCCCAGGGCCTGTGCTCTGTGCTGCCTGCAGTGGGGGCAGCCGCATGTACCACAGCACCCCTTCAGATCTGTGTGTTGTAGACCTGGCTGTAGGACATAGCCCCTTGAACGTGGAGCAGCCACAACCTGATGAAGCCCCCGGAAGCCTGCCTCCTTTGCTGTGCCCAGCCAGCCTGAGCATCTGTAGTGTCCTTACTCTCTCTGTGTTATCTAAGACACCTGCAGGTATGTCTGCTGGTTTCTTCTGACTTCTAAACTAAAAGGTGTAGGTTTGTCCTCATTGGGTACAGCCTAGTTTTCACTCACTCTTGTCTCAGGGTCAAAGAACAGCGGTGTGCATACCTGCCCCAGGATCAGGGTAAGGGTGGCACTCTGCATCAGTAGACTCTGGCCCCTTGCTTGAGTGGCAGCTCAGCATGTTTCCCCGGTGATCACAAGTGCGTCTACCTCAACCAGTCTCAGATCAGTTCTGGTGAAACCGTTATGTGTCTCCTATGAAGGGTTGAGACATGACTGCTTCAGCCACTGTGTGCCTGCTTATGAGCCACTTGGGACCAAAGGAACATGGTGTCATGGCTCTCTCAAACCAGAGAGGGTGTGTTTACCCTGTGTTGGGATGTGAGGAAGGCCACCACCCTCTCCCCAGTACTTTTTTCCGTTAGGAAGATTTGTGAGTGCACTGGTGAATCTTTTTTTTTTTTTTTTTTTTTTGCGGCACTGGGGATTGAACTCACAACCTCATGCCTGTCAGACAGGCGCTTAAGTCACTGAGCCAAACTCCCAGCCCTGGTTTTTTGAGGCAGGGTCACACTGTGTAGCTCAGACCGGCGTTGCACTCACGTTGTAGCCCATGCCGGCCTCAAACTTACAACACTCCTCCTACCTCAGCCTCCCGAGTGCTGGGATTAAAGGCGTGGGCCACCACGCCCGGCTCCTGCACTGGTAAATCTTGCCGTGGAAGATGTTCACTGTGGAAAAAAATGGTTTGACGGGAGATCTTCATGGAGATGGGAGTGGGGTGTAGTGGATATGGCCAGAGACGGAGGCACCTGTGAGGTGACTGGCCTCAGCTGCTTGGCCACCCATCTTGGCAGGGTTCACAACCAAGGCAGTGCTATGGTGGCTGGGGACAGGCAGACCCACAGCAGAAGTATCCTTTGTCTTCGAGTGCTCCCTGACAGTCCAGCAGCATGGAAGGGAGCAGGCAGACGCTATGGATACAGCCAGGCTTCAGTAAGGACACAGGGTCAGAGAGTAGGCAGGGACCCGGAAAAACCCAGGGACACTTCTCTTTCGAAGAGCTCAGATCATCCTGTTCTGTGTGGCCTCGTGAAGGTCAGGCCATGCCTAATGAATGTGGCACACAGTATCTTCATTCGGCACTTTTTCAACCTGTTCCCGTCCAGGGGGCCTGAACATCACCATGGTGCCACTTCCACTGTACCAAAGTCCCATCTCAGGAAGACCTTTCACAGTGTGAGAGACTAATAAGGAGCATCTCAGTCCAGTCCCCAGGGTGTGTCTTTGGTCTCCCTGAGGACCTTTTTCTCCCTTAAATATTGCCATGGGCCTCTATTAGTCATAAAGCCTGAGGCAAACTGTGTTGAGCGTCATAGCAGCTGCTTCCTTGCCTGCTGACCTTGATATTCTTCAGGTGACACTGAGCTCCTGGCCCTGTCCACCAAAGGGCGCCTGATGACCTGCCGGCTAGAGCTGAGCTCCGAGATGCCTGGTCCCACCAGAATGACTACAGAAAACACGGGCCAGAAAATCAAGGAGCTACTCTCTGGCATTGGTGACGTCTCTGAGAGGTGAGTGGTGGGCCCCATCTCTGTGCTATGCCTTGAGTGGTAGTATTGTTGGTGGCCACAGCCCTTGTGGCTGTTACTCTGCCTTTGGTCCCATCCCACCCTTTTTCCCTGGCCAGAGCACAGGAGATGCCCCCTGCCAGTTCCGTAACACTGCCCCCAGGCCCTCTCTTCAGAGGTCTCTGCGCCCTCCACGTGGGCCTCCTCCCTTCCCCAGGTGCCACATCTGCTCTTTACAGAGTGTCCTTTTTGAAGAAGGCTGTTGACCAGCGAAACAAGGCCCTGACTAGCCTCAACGAAGCCATGAACGTGAGCTGTGCCCTACTGTCTAGCCGGGAGGGCCCCCCGCCCATCTCGTGCACCACCACCACTGCCTGGAGCCGCCTGCAGCTGCAGGACGTGCTGATGGCCACCTGCCTGCTGGAGAACAACAGCGACTTCAGCCTGGACCAGGGCTGGACCTTGTGCATCCAGGTGCTCACCAGCTCTTCCGCCTTGGACCTGGATTCTGCCGGCTCAGCTGTCACTTACACCATCCCTGTGGACAGGCTCAGTCCCGGCAGTCAGCGTGAGGTCACGCTGCCCCTGGGCCCCAGTGAAAGCGGTGTGCTCGACTTGCCTGTGACCATGTCCTGCACACTATTCTACAGCCTCAAGGAGGTGGTGGGTGGGGCCCTGGCCCCCTCAGATCCTCTGGAGGACCCCTTTCTGGAGGAACAGCCCCTTGATCTCCTTCCAGAGCAGGAGGGCATCTGCCTGCCCCTGAGCAGGCACACGGTGGACATGCTGCAGTGTCTGCGTTTCCCCAGCCTGGCCCCACCTTGTGCACATGTACCCTGCCCACTGGGCCCTGCTGCTGACCTAGTGGACACCTTCCTGGAAACATGCCGAGCCCCTGGCAGTGAACCGGCAGGCCCTGCGGCCCTGCGGGCCAAGTACCTCCCCCCGTCCACAGCCTCCATCAGAGTGTCAACAGAGCTGCTCAGGGCTGCCCTGGAGGACAGTCACTCAGGTTGGTGGCACCGAGTGGCTTCGCTCTGGCTTCAGCCACGAGGCCTGTGGACACGGGTCGTTTCTCCCTCTCCCAGTGGTTCCTGGGGCAGCTGTGGGCCTGCAGCCCTCCAAGCTCTGCTGCATCCTGGTCGCTGTTGGAGTCATGTCTTGCGTTGTCCTGCCACCACGTTTTTCTTTTAAGTTGTGTTTCTTAAAAATCGTGGAAGCATGACCTAAATGCAGAAGCAGACGGGCTACCAGGGAACAGCCTGGTGAGTTTTACAGGGCCAGCACCTGGGGAGCCACCGCCAAGGGCCACAGCGCCGTCGGGATCACCCCTGAGCGCCATGCCTGCTCTGTCTGGTTCCTGCTCCCGCTGTGTTTGTGAGGCCCTTTGTGTTGTGTGATGTGGGGGTCTTGTGCCAGGATGGTGCTCTTCTGTCAGTGTCACTGTTTGTTGTCCGTGGATGTTGGGCATTTTCTAGGTTTTCACCCAGGACTGTGACCACAGCCACCCCCATAGAGCGCCCCTGTGAGTCCCTACCATAGTGGAACTGCCCCTCATGACTGGCCACCTCCATGCTGGCAGGGCCTCCTGAGAGTGAACAGGTGCAGTTCTTCCTGCTGCCCATTGGAAGCACCTTCTCCCCTTCCTCTTGGCTAGCCCACCCAGGTCCATTTGGGGTGAGGCCGAGGGCAACTGGGGCCCTTAGGTGAAACTAGGAGGGGACACATCAGGGTAGCCACCTCGTGCTTTTTAGTGGGATCAGCCTAACCTGCTATCCTTCTCTCCCTGCCAGGCGTTCCCCTGTGCAGTGCTACCCTGCAGTGGCTCCTCGCAGAGAATGCTGCCGTGGACGTCGTGAGGGCCCAAGCACTATCTTCCGTTCAGGGCGTGGCTCCAGATGGCACCGATGTCCACCTCATCATCCGTGAGGCAAGCTGGGGCGCAGCTCACCTTCCCGTGGGGAAGCTAGCCTCCCACCACCTGTTCTGAGGCCATTCCTGGACCAGTGGTCCTGGGCAACTCTGGAGGAATCTGACCAGGGCTAAACCCATAGCTCAAGTCCCTGTGAGGTTGGGCTCTGCCCCTCCCCACTCAGGGGTCCCCTCCCCTTGTGTGCTGCTGCCATGCTGCTGGACAGCTGCCTGTGCCCTAGGAGCAGCTAACACCCTTGGCCCTCTGGGGAACTAAAGTGGCTCTGCCAGTCCCTAGCGTGGCCCTCTCACACACCCATCTTGGGACTGACTCTCTTGTTCCATTGTCAGAGACTTGCAGAGTAGTCTAGGCTGCCATGACACCACTGTCCCCAAGGATGGTAGACATGGGCCACTTGGAATTGAGCCACGACACTCATGCACCTTGGCCCTGCTGCCCACTGCACACTCATCCAGCCAGACTGAGACTGGGCCCCCTTCTGGTGGGAGGCATCCCCAGGTCCTGAGGCTCCGGGTTGGTGGAGGCGATGCTTGCCAGCCCGTTGGGGAGCTGTGTGTAGAGAGCAGACTGAGGTTTCTTGACCTGTGACCTGTGTCAGTGGCACAGTTAGGAGTTCCTGGGGGTTGGCCCTCTTGATGGGTCCACAACTGAGTTCACTCAACAGCCTGACCCTGCTATCAGGTGGGCCATGGCATGTAGGATGGGGTGGGGCAACCTTCAATAAAGTTCCCTGGCCCTGTTTCCTGAGGGTTTCCCTTTGTGTCTGTCCAGACAGCAGGTTTCTTGTCATGGGTTCTTGGCTGGTTGACTGGGCCAGGGACCTTTGCCCCAAAGCTCTGTCTGCCTGCAAAATACTGAGGGGCATCCCAGGCCAGGAGTTGGGACTCCCTTGAGGGATGGGGCAGGGGCTGCCAGCATGGACTCGTGTGTGTTGCAGGTGGCCGTGACTGACCTATGCCTGGCAGGGCCCATTCAGGCTGTAGAGATCCAAGTGGAGAGCTCTTCTCTGGCTGACATGTGCAGGGCACACCATGCAATCGTCAGGCGCATGCAGGTACAGCAGCTGTTGGGGCCTGGGTGGGAAAGAGGCTGTGAGGGTTGTGGGCTGCTTTGAGGATTGTGCAGCTGCAGGCAGAACAGCCTTCGAGGGGTCGCAGGAGGAGGCACTGTGCGGACAGCTGTGAGGTTCTGGAGAGCTCTCCGTGGCCAACAGATGCTACCTTCCAGATGTGCCCCTGTCCCCCAGTCTCCCCTGTCTGAGGTCTGCTTGAGCCCATGTGCTGATCGATTTCTACTTCCTTATGCCAAGTCAGCCTGAGGTCCCATGTCCCCTGGCTGAGGAGGGGCCAGACAGAGAGGCCAAGCCTGGGTCTGGATCGTGGTGAGATGCCTGTCTGTTTGCCCATTCTGAGCACAGTGAATGGCCCTCAGGGTTTCCTGGGGAGGACCAAACCACTATGGTGCTGCACCCAGGTCCTGCTGGAGCCAGTGCTTCCAGATCTGAGAAGTTCGTGCATTCAGGTCAGTCTAACTGGTTCCTACAGCAGGGCAGCCTCTGTCCACAGCCAGGGGTTCATTGCTCCACACGCCATGGCCATAGCACAGTCTTGGCCCCTGTGAGGAGATCCGTAAGTTTCACTCCTAGCCAGTCTGGCACTGGACTCTCAGCTCCAGCCTCCCTCGGCCTTGCTTGGAGCTTGTCATCCTGCGTTCTCACTACTCTGACCTGGCGGCTGCTGGCTCCACAGTGTCCCAAGATGTGTCACAAATGGAGGCCCTGCCCAGGCCAGGCAGATGCTGTCAGCTCCCATGGAGCTCAGGTTAACTGAGACCCCAGTTGATGCCATGCCACAACCCTACCATGACCCCAGCTCATCCTACGAAGCACTTGTGGCACAGCACTGATTTCATTCCTGGGCACAGGAGTCCAGTCCTGACATTGTGAGCCGGCAGGGTGGTGTCCAGGGCAGTGGTGCCACATGTCAGAGATAGTCCCACCCACAGGGGCAGCCAGTCCCAAGAAAGTTCTGTCACCTGTGACCAGATCGATCTTTTTTTCTTTAAGGACGGACAAGTTTATTGGGATAGGGCCACCCTAATGACCTCATCTTGGCCATCTACAAAACCTTCCCATTCCAAATACAGTTGGATTTGGAGGTACTGAGGTTAGGACTCCCATGTGTGAATTGGGTCTGACAGTCATACACTGCAGCTGCTCTGTGGTTGGAAATCAGCACAACTGTGGTGACAGTAGCATATACTGTGTGTCAGCACGGTCCAAAGGGGCAACTTCTACCGTGAGCCAGCACTTCCAGGGGTCCCAGGCAGGCAGGTGGTCCTTGGGTGGCACCTTTACTCCAGAGGGCCTTGTCATCCCTGCTAAACTGGCAGAGGCCTTTGGTATCCAGCAAACCAGGCTGCCTTCAGGAAGAGGGTGCAGGCCTGCTGTGTGGATGAGCAGGTGGGCTGGATGGGCCTTCAGCTCGTCTGAACTGAGGACGGAGTGGGCAGCAGGAAGGTTTGACTGTGAGCAGGGCAGGGCTGGGATTAGTAGAAGTGTTGGTTATAAGTGGGCAGGACACAGCGACAGATGCCAGAGGTGTGTGACGCTGTCACCCATCAGGTAGACGGAGGAGGTGTCACCTCTGCACACTGTGAGGGCAGGGCCTCCAGACACAGGCTTCCACCTCGGGGTGCTATGGGAAGTGCCCTCTCTAGCACCCCCATAAACCCATGTGTCCCCCAGACAATGGTTGTGGAGCAGGCTGCACGGGGCTCCAGCCCACCTGACCTCCGTGTGCAGTATCTCCGCCAGATCCACGCCAACCATGAGGTGAGTGTCCTGCTCTGGGCAGCCAGCCAGCCAGGGCTGGCCCCGCCCTCTGGAGTGGCTTGGCTCCTGGGCAGGGGCGGAGTGGGTGAGGTCACAGCTGTTTCCTGTCCCACCCCATCCGTTCCCCCAACCATACCTGCCTGGCTGCACATCCCATGTTTAGGGTCACAGCCTAGTGTTTTTCCTTGGACCTCCCAAGAATAGGGACATCCCCAGAGAGTGGTAGAGTTTGAACTGTGTCGCCTTCAGGCGCTGCTGCGTGAGGTGCAGACCCTGCGTGACCGGCTCTGCACCGAGGATGAAGCCGGCTCCTGTGCCACGGCCCAGCGGCTCCTCCAGGTATACAAGCAACTGCGCAGCCCCAGCCTCGTCCTGCTGTGAGCAGGTGGGTCCTGGTCTCCCTTCCTCAGTCTACACTGATAGCCCAGGCCTCTGTGCTTTGGCAGAAAAGTCCAGAACCAAGAGGCTGTTCTCTCGGCCCCTTGCTCAGGGGGCACATGACTGAGCCAGGGCCACATGGGGCCACAGAAAGCACAGGGAGGGTGGAGGAGGTGGGCCTAGGTGACATCTGGACCCAGGGGCTCAGTGCCCCTCACCCGTCCCTTCCTCCCCACAGCTGCTGGACCATTCCTCATCACAGTGGGGCGCTCCTCCCGAGGGGCCTGGGACTCATGAGCAGCATCCCCACCACTGGACATTCCAGACCTCACTTGGGCAGGCCATGGAGACACAGTTTCTGGGGTCAGGACTGGGGGTTTGTAACTGTGTTGTCCCTGCTATTCCCACCACCCCCCAGGAGTACCAGCGGCCCCTCTGGGGCTGCCAGGTGGAAGGGTGCTCCCTGCAACCAAAGCACAAAGCCCTGCCAGACCAGCACTTCCCACTGTGCTGTGGCCGGGACCTCAGCGGCAAGGTGCCTGCTTCGGGGGCTGTGCCCAGCACTGCTCTCTCTCCAGAGCCCGCCCCTTGGCCTGGTGCTGTTTTTACTACTGGGGATGACTGCGTGTCTGGACCCTGCAGCACTCTGTACCCACTGCTGCTGTGAGCTGTCTGTGATGAGTGTGTGCAGGTGCCATGAGGTGCTTTAATGACAAGCGACCCTTTCTCTTGAACTCAGGGTCTCGGCTGGTTTTTACCCCCTTCCTACTCAAGCAGGTGGCAGCCTGCCCGCCTCCCAGGCTTCACAGGGCTCCTCGCAGAGCTGCTATTCTCTGGGCAGTGCAGCCCTGCCAGCTCCTTCATGGCCAGGGGAAAGAGGAGGCCTTGCAAGATACTCCGAACAAGGGGTCACCCTCACAGCGCCCAGCTACTCTGGGCTGTTCACCATCTAGGGCCAAGAGTCTGGAAGAACAGGCCTGCCTGCTCCCTGTTCGGAGCCCTGTCCACACCTGTCCGAGGACCACTCTCCTGTTGCCTCCCAAGTGTGTGGGAGCCTTTGGCTCCAGCCATTGCTCTGAGCACCACCGAGCAGGACAGAGGGACTAGGACAGCACACAAGGCAGGCAGAGCCCACCTACCTTGGGAAAAGGTGCCCTGGCCTAGACTGCTGGCTGCTGTGCCCCCCTGGCTGTGGCAGACTGTGAGGATCCCTGAGCGGACAGACTTGGCTGCCTGCAAGTCTCCACTCCCAGAGCCCCACAGCTGGTCGGGGTCAGAGGACATAGCCCAGGGGTCCACAATGCCCGCCAGCTTCCCCAGGAACAAGGCTCCACGGCCACCGCCGCATGGCTGTGATGACCACTGGCTCTGCCGGCTCCGGCGGGTGTTCTCCTGGCGCCGCCTCTGAGGGCCTTAGCGCTTTAGCGCAGCAGTCACCCGGGTCCAGCCTGGAGCCCCGCCTTCCTGCTGGCCCCTCTCCAGCACCGTCCTGCGCCAGCCTTAGCTGACACCAGGGGGCACTGAGGGCTATGGGACAGCCTGGGTTCCTGTGCCTCCAAGGTTAACTGCCTTGTTGGACACTCCCTTGGGGCCACCCTGGCTCCTTAAGGAGAGAAAGGGGTGGACGCCCACCCCAGCCGGGGGTCTGTGGTCGTTCCCTGCTCGCTCGGCCGGCTGTGTTGCACTGCCGGGCTCCTGGCCTCACTCAGGAGGGGCTCTAGCCCTAGGCCAGGCGGCCTCTGCAGCAGCATGGGGAGGGAGTTTCCTCCTCGGGGGTCTCGGACGAGAGTCGCAGGACCGAGCCTGCAGGCTTCCCCCCTCACTCCCAAGTAGTGTCTAGAGCTTCCAATAGCCCGTGCTGATCAACAGTTTAATGCGCGGCTGGCGGCCCCTGCACCTGCAGTTGCCTTGGTACTGGTCCTCAGTACTCCCAGAGTGCCACCCCGGCAGGCGCATCGGCATCGGCGCGCAGCAGCCCCGAGGCCCCACCACGAAGGTACTTGCCGCTTCGGGCCCGGATGGCCAGGCGGCCACGTTCGCGGAACTCAAAGAGGAAGTCCTCGGCACGCTCGCCGTCGCTGCACACAGCTCCGTGGCTGCCTGTGTACCAGAACCCGCCACCGCGGCCTGCGGGGGGTAGGGGGTAGGCAGGGGCTACCTCGCGCACCTGCGCCCCCCGCCCCGTTCCCTTAAGCGTGGCTCACATGCCCCATACTAGCTCCCGCGTCCCGCCTTCACTCCCGCGCACCTCGAATCTGATAGGCACCGTCGCTGAAGCTCAGGTGGAAGACGTCGTACACCGAACGGTTGGTGTCCAGCTGGTTGGAGCCGCGCCGGTGGCAGACAAAGCCGTCCAGGCCACGCAGCACCAGGATGGGCCGGTTGATGAGTTTGAGAACGAATTCCTCATCCTCACCTGTAGGAGAGGACACTGGGGACTCCGGCCACCACCTCCCCTGTCCAGGTGGCCCAGCGGGGTCCCTGAGGTGAACCTCAGCCTTGGACTGGAAGGCCCAGTTCTACCATTGTCCAGCGTGTGACCTTGGTGAGGGGCCTTGTACCATGACCCTGGGGTTCTCCAAGCATGCAAGGAATCAAAGAGGTCCAGTGGTTCCCAGAGGTGCAGTGGAGGAAAGGACAGACGCCCTGGGACCCACATGCACCCTGATGGACTGTGGCTGGCAAGTGTGACTGGTCACTGTGGCAATGGTGCTGAGGGTGGAAGGAAAGGGGGACTTTGCACAGGCGCTTTGCTGGCGGAGAGTCCACCCCAGCCTCTAGGTGCCAGAAGCTCACCCACAAAATCACTGATGGCGGCCAGCTGCCCATTCTTCTTCATGCACACATAGCGCCCATTGCTGGCTTTGAGTGCCACCCGCCGACCACGCCATTCCACCTCAAACATGGTGCCGGCAGATCTGAAGGGAACAGGGCAGGGTCCCCTCAGCAGTGAGAGCCGGGGATGCAGGGTCTGGCCTCCCCATCTCCCTCAGGTTCCAGCAGCTGGGCCTGGAGTCTGTCCTCCACCAGCGCCCACCACCATTAAAGGCTGCTTCTGCCCCACAGGGCGTTCTCCCCGGCTGAGCTGTGCCCTCACAGGTGAGGCAGTGCTGAGAATAGAGGCAGTGGTGGAGGTGATGGTGATAATGGTGGGGGGATGGTGGGGGTGAAGATGGAGGTGAGGGTGATGCTGGTGATGATAGAGAAGATGAGCGAGGGTTATAGTAGAAGCAGTGGTGGAGACGGAGGTGAGTGTGACATCGGTGATGTTGGAGGCATGGACAGGCACACTCACACTTGTGTGGCTGTGGCCTGAATGCCACCGTGGGTGACCAGGGTCCAGTAGCCCCCGGTGCTGGAGTAGAAGGTACACTTCTTTGTCTCCTGGTCAATTTGCATCAGGAAGGTCTCGTGGTCCAGCTCCTCATCCTGATTGGCTGAGACATTGATGCC
The DNA here is from genome assembly GCA_004363535.1 of Dasyprocta punctata. Classification (NCBI taxonomy): domain Eukaryota; kingdom Metazoa; phylum Chordata; class Mammalia; order Rodentia; family Dasyproctidae; genus Dasyprocta; species Dasyprocta punctata. Next base: position 25,006 of record RJWM01005781.1, on the reverse strand, counting down.
TGGAGGGAGGATATGGGGAAGCCCCTTATGCCTCTTCTAGGAGGGGAGGCATGCTTTGGGAGAACCCTGGATCCAGAGGGAATCTTACCCAGAACCATCTGGGTTTGATTTGGAAGGCCCTTCCCAAAAGGTCTGGAAATCGCATCAGGACCGTGGGTATGGGTAGACCCCACACGCAGCTCCTAAGGGACCCTTGACCTAGCTCTTCCCATACCCGGAGCCGGACCCTTCCGTGCCAGCAAATCCCCCACTCGCTAATCAGCAGGTAATCTGCTTGCTTCTGCTGACCCAGGATTACCCCAGCCTCTATTTATAACTCCCGCCTAAGCTGCTGGTGGGCACAATGGGTCTCCACCCTTCTGCACAGATAGCCCAGGAACCAAGCACCCACACCCACACATACACTTTGTCTCTAGGGGAATCAAGGGGAGGACCAGGCTGCTCAGGGCTCTGCTCGGGCTTCCCAGAAGGACAGGAGTTGGCATCCATCTGCAAGGCTATAGCCAGGCACTGGCCTCCGCGGGACCTTCTCTCCCACAGACATCCCTGTTTCCCTGGCAACTGGCTGTTCTAAGTGGTGTGACAAGTTCCAGTGCCCCGCTGGGGTCCGGGGTTGAGGGGAGGTATGGGAAGTAGAGCCTTATAAGAGCCTGAGGATGCACCCTAATCAGTGCTGCCTCTAAAGGAGACCACAGGCCTAGAGAAGAGGTCATGGGCACCCAAAGGCCCAGCCTCCACCCCCAACTCAAGAACCAGCCGACTCAGGCTGTGGAAGGAGCCCAGGTCTTCACCACCCCCACCCCTTCATCTCTGCAGCAAATACTGAACTGGGTGAGCAACTTCAGTCAGCCGCAGACCCCAGACCTGCACCTTCATGCATGTGGGAGTCATGGTGAGCGGAGGCCGTGAAAAGTGCGCGCGGTCCCAGCTGGCTGGGGGCCTGGGCTGTGCTCAAGCCATTGCTTGGAGACGGGGACTTTTAAGCAAACAGCCTCCCTGCAGGGGCCGAGCCAGGAGCTGGTCCAAGGAGCTTGGCAGGATGTGCACAGTGTCACCATCATGTGGCCGCACAGCCACTGCTGCATCTCCCAGGCTGTGAATGCTGTGTCTGCATGTCACCCCACACACTGCCAGCAGAATGCTGCGTGGCGTCTTCCTCCTCACAGGTCACCTCCCCATGGGAAATTGACCTCACAGTGCGGGAGCATGCAGTCCAGATTGGCCTGGGTAGTGCTGTCTCACCCCACCCTTGTCCACCAGGGAGAAAGGATGCTCATTTCGGGCCAAAGTGTGTGAAGGGGTGTCTGCTAGAGTTCAGGGGAGATACTTTCCTACTCGCAAGCAGACGTGAGAGGTAACCCTTTTTTCTCTGGGTCTTGTCCTATCTGGGTGTGCAGCCCGAAACTGTCGCAGCCACTCTATGACCACATGAACGTCAGCCTTCGGGCTGGGGATGGAGCTCAGCAGTACAAGCGCCAGCCTGGCAAGTGCAAGGTCGTGAGTTTGATCCCCGGTATGAAAAGGAAAAGAATGTCAGCCTGAGGTCAGAGCTGACCCAAGACAGTGGCTCAGCAAGGGGCTAAGAACAGAGGCCCTTGATGGTCCCACAGTTGGCAATGGTACCGGCCAGGTATCCACAACCCAAGGCTTCTGGATTCCCATTTATATGAAATAGTTGTTATCCTTTTTGTTTTGTTTTGCTTTCTTCTTTGAGACAGGGTTTTACTATGTTAGTTCAGGCTGACCTTAAACTCACTAGGTTGGCTTCAGACTCGAGGTGATCCTCCTGCCTCAGCCTCCCTGGTACTGGAATTACAGGTCTGTGCCACCATGACTTGATTCTTCAATCTCCTTATTGTTTGAATCAGTTTGTGGCCAGTCTTCCATTACTGGCAGCAACAGATGCTGACTGCTATGCTCTCCATCAGTCGGCTCTACCCTACCAGCAAAGGGAGAAACAGACAGACTATGGGTGACAGAGCCAGTCAAAGCAAGCTAACAGCTGGGAGTGGTGGCACATGCCTGTGATCCCATAATTTGGGAGGCTGAGGCAAGAGGATTGCTGCAGATTTGATGTCAACCTGAGCTACGTAGTGAGTTCAAGGCCAGCCTAAACTACACAGTGAGACCCTGTCTCAAAAAGGCCCCAAAATAAATAAGAAAGGAAAATGTAACTGCTAACCTGAGTGCAGGTACAGCCTCCCCCAGGACAAGGGGACAGGGTTAGGGGCGGCCTGGATGGGGCTGACCCCAAAGCCCCACAGGGCTGCTGCTCTGGGACACAGCAGAAGCTGGCTCCACTCTTTGCGTCTAGGCTGGCACCTCCCGCCTCCACCTCCACTTCTGCTTCCCCAGGACCCTTCTGCTTCCCCAGGACCGAGGCACCACAGCCAGCTTCACACTGCTGTCAGCTGGCGGGGTGGCGCATGCCTGTAACCCCAGCCCTTGGGAGGCTGAGGCAAGAGGATCACTGGGAGTTTGAGACCAGCCTGGACTACAGAGTGAGTTCAAGGCCAGCCTGAACTGCAAAGCGAGACCCTGTCTCAAAAAAAAAAAAAAAAAAAAAACCTGGTGTCAAAGTCTGAAACCTTAATCCCAGCATTTGGGAGGCTGAGGTAGGCGGAGCGTCGTGAGTTTGAGGCCGGCTTGGGCTACAACACGAGCACAAGGCTGGCCTGAGCTACATAGTGCGACCCTGCCTCAAAAAACTAGGGCTGGGAGTTTGGCTCAGTGGCTTAAGCACCTGTCTGTCAGGTGTGAGGCTGTGAATTCGATCCCCAGTGCTGCAAAAAAAAAAAAAAAAAAAAAAAGGTCTGAAACCTCTCGGGGGCAGGGCCAGGCAGCCTCAGCCTTAATGCAAGGAAGGTGTGTGCCTGGTTGTGTTCATTCCCAAAGCAGGAGGCAGCCTCTGGTCCCTAGCAGGGGACTTCTCTGATGAAGGCATGCGGGGGTCAGGAGACTGAGAAACAGTCCATATGGCCCTTGTCCCTGCACTGTCACTTCCTCTACCGCCTCCTCCACATCACCATCATCCCTACCACAGCTACCACCACCACCCTTTGGCCATCACTGCGGCTGTCACCTCCGTTATCCCTGCTTCGAACTTCCCACCGCTGCAACTACCACCTGTGTTACTGCCACCGTCATGACTATCCGTCCCCTGCACGGCGCCTTCATGGTTGCTGACCCCCTCCCGTGGCCATGACCACCACTGTCTTTGCTAACCCCGCTGGGAGTCTCGGGCTGTCATTTACAAACACTTTGGTGCCCAGCGGCCCCTCCGACCCCCACAGGAAGCTTCCTGCCACCGCTGCACTGCTCAACAGAGAAGCATATAGACCTTGGTCCAGGCCGCAGCCTAGGGTGGTGATGGGAAGGAAAACCCATAACTGCTCTCCATCAACCTTCCTGCCTGGCCACATGCTTGGACAAGTGCTCATGGATGACTGATCCCTGTTGCTGAGCCACACTGGCCTGAGGACACCCCACTTGCAGGTGCAGGGTGCAGGGCCTGACCACTCCCGTCTGGGGGCTTCCTCTGGGTACTCCTGCCTGGCCCCTACAGTGGATCAAGAAGTGAGTGCCCAGATCCTAAGACGGGACAGTGCCTAGAGTGATGACATCCCACAGGTCAGGGCAGGGCCTGGTGAGCACAGGGGAGCTGCCTTTTGTCTGGTGGCTTCTAGCCTAAGTCGGGTGCCTGGCCATTTTGGGACACATTCTGGGAGCCCAAGTGGGTAATGACCATGACAACTGGCCTGGCCCCCAGCAGCACAAGGCCCCTGGAGACCCTTGCTGTTTCAGTGGGAAGTAGAAGCTGCTGTTTGTCCTGGAGGTGATCAGAACTGGGCGATGGAAAGATCCAGGCTGCACCACAGGGACACTTTCCCTTGAGATGACACTTTCCCTTGAGAAGCCCAGGGCCTGGACAGGGCTGCCCGCCTCGTCCACCATCCCTGGGGCCACACAAGGCTCCCACAGTCAGACACATGGAGGTGCCGTCTCCTTGCCCTGCTCTGGTCTGGCCCCTCCCCTCCCCAGTGTCTATCAGAGTCCAGAAAATCTGGCCGTGGAAGAGGAGGTGTATCAATCCCCGGGGCCGCAAAAAAAAAAGAAAAGAAAGAAAAAAAAAAAGAAAAAAGAGGAGGTATGGGGCTTCCACGGACTCCTGCCCCATCCTGGCTGGACATGAGTCTTGCCCACTTGCTGTGGCACTGCCCAGCCCCAACTCACACCTGTCCCACCTCCCAGTATCAGGGTTCAGCAGAGAGAGAGTCCCAGTTGTGCTGGGAGGCCAGGAACCCTGCTCTGATCCTGAGCCCCAGCCCCTGCCGGTGCTGTGTGTGGACACACGCCCCCCACGTGGACACACGCCCACACAGAGCCCAGTGGCCTGGACCTCCTACCTTGCCTCACAGAAACATAACGGCGGTTGGCGGCTACCAGTACCACCTGTGGGTGACTCTCTTCCAGATCAAAGAGCTCATCCTTGCCAGGCCGGGTGTTGCGGCCGGCCTTGAGGGTGCCTGCAGGCCCCATGGGTGCCAGGTAGCGGCCGTCACAGTCCTTGAAGGCCAACTTGCCCGCTTTGAACTCCAGTGTGTAGCATGCACGGGCCTCGGGCTCCCAGACCAAGCGGCCATCGCTGCGCAGGTAGCGGCTGTCACAGGACCTGAGGCAGTACCGCCGGCTTTGGAAGATGAGAGTGAGCAATGCGTCCACACCCCATGGCATGTCACCATCTGCTGCCATCTCGTCCTCCTGAGGGCACAGGTGCACGTAGCGCCGCCGGCTGACGCTCAGCAGGTGGGCCTGTGGGTGGATGGCCAGGTGCACAGTCCACAGCTCTGCTGGGGAGATGGCTGTGGCAAAGCAGGATAACCGGTCCTCGGTGCCACCAAAGAAGCGGCCATGCGGCTCTGACTGCAGCACCCAGCGCCCGTCAGTTTGCGGCAGGACCAAGAAGCGGCAGTCGCGGTCCGGCCTCTCTGCCTCGCAGGCCACACGCCCGTCCTCCTCCGCGGACAGGTAGCGGCCCAGGTGGCTGCTTCGGAACAGCACCGCCGCGCTGTGCCCGGGGTCGGGCTCCAGCACCCACATCTGCTTCCTCTTGAGACTGGGAGCAGAGGCATTGACCTTGAAGCCAAAGCTCTCGGCTGTTAGGTAGCGGTCGGCGTCATTGACCAGGCCAAATTGAATCTTCAGCACCTGGTGCAGGCCGTTGGTTGGCATCTTCGGAGCTGGCCAGGACCCTCAGGAGTCTGGGAAGCTCAGTGGAGTGCTCACGGTCCCCAGGGCCCCTGGGCCCAGGCGGCGTCATGGACCCACCGCCTTCTCTGCTACCTCTGACTAGCAGGCTTGGCCACCCAGGCGGCTCCTACATGGCCAGTGGGCAGCAGGGGGCGGGCGGGAGGGCGGATCAGAGATGTGCGGCTTAGGGGCCGCGGCTGCCTTTCATCACCCCAGCTTGGATTTCAGTTGCTCCTGGAGTGCACTGGCCGTGTCTGCTGCCCTGAGAGGCCGTGGGGTAGTGCTGACCACCTCCCCAGCATGGCTGTGCGGGCCCAGGCTTGGTCCTGGCTTCTCACCTGCAGCTGCCTCACCCTTAGCCTCTCTCCTTCCTGCCTCACTTTGGGCACCCCAGCACCAGAGTTCAGACTCCCGGCCCAGCCCCACTCTTTCCCAAGGTAGAAGAAGCCACTCAGTGGAAAACTCACAGCATGGCTGCAACCTGATCACAGCCCTCCACCCTCAGCACTGCCAGATCCTCCGGAGGATCCTGTTACTGCTTCTCTGATTCCCGCTGCCAGCAGCATGCAAGGCCCCCGCCTGGCAGCCTGCAGCCCCTCTCCAGACACACTGGTCCTGCAGCCCTGAGCCTGGCCCTGCTCTGGCTGTGGCCCTGAGCCATGGGCTGGCAAGGAGGTAGGATGGGCGTTGGTGCAGTCACAGGGCCAGGACTCGGGACCTCAGACCCCTGACTGAGGCAGTGTGGACACTTGTGCATTGACCATGCTGGTCTTCTTGTGAAAGGCCCAGTTTGGGAACGATGGACTTGTGTGCAAGGGAGACTGTAATGACCGCCTCGAAGGCTGGCATGCAGAAGTTCGCCCGTCAGGTCAGAGGACCAGGGCCTGGCTAGCTCCTCCAGGCTGAGCATGGGTTCCCGCTGGGAGGCTGCTACTCCGCAGGGAGCTCAGGGTGATACCAGACTCAGGCAGCCTTCAGCAGACTTGCAGGGTGGCCTTGGGGACCTTGTGACCTCCAGTGAGATCAACAGGGGAAGCCAGGCACAGTGGTGCATTCCCATGATCCCAGTGATTCAGGAGGCTGAGGTGGGAAGATCACAAGTTCAGGCCAGTCCAGGCAATTTAGCAAGACCATGTCTTTTTAAAAAGGGCTGAGGAGCCGGGCGTGGTGGCGCATGCCTTTAATCCCAGCACTCAGGAGGCTGAGGTAGGAGGAGTGTTGTGAGTTCGAGGCCAGCTTGGGCTACAATGTGAGCACAAGACCAGCCTGAGCTACATCGTGCGACCCTGCCTCAAAAAATGAGGGCGGGGAGGGGGAGTTCAGCTCAGTGGCTTAAGCACCTGCCCTGGCAGGTGCGAGGTTGTGAGTTTGACCCCTGGTGCTGCAAAACATAAATAAATAAATTAAATAAATAAATAAATAAAAAAGGCTGAGGTTGTAGTTCAGTGGCAGAACACTGCCCTAGTGTGCATGAGGCCCTGAGTTCAATTCCCAGTTCTGCTTTAAAAAAAAAAAAAATAGCTTGGGCAACTGGTCTGACATCAGAGTCTTTACAGACTCAAGTCTGGGGGCTCCGGTGGGGCCAGGTCTGACCCACACTGCCAGAAATGCCCTTGGGAATCTGACGAGGATGAGACTGGAAGCTGTCCATACCTGACCCTGTCACTTTCAGCCCGGCTGTCCCCCTGTATCCATGGCCTGAGGGTCAGCCTGGAAGCGGGTGCAGGGTCTGCTCAAGCACACAAGGCCTGCCTGTCACGGGCACCTGCCTCAGGGGCTGGGAGCCAAGTGAGGAAACTCGAGCTGCCCATCCTGGGCCAGGGCCAGACTCGGTGTCCTCTTCCTCATAACAGCACGTAACCTTCAGGCTTTCCTGGGGACCAGGAACAGGGCCACAGGGCACTTCCAACCACAGCCCCCTGTGGCTCTTCCGTCCTCCGGGTGCTTCTTCTCTTGAGTGGCTGAGGAGAGGACAGCCCTGCCCCGGGCACCATTGAGGAATGTGCATGTGTCGGACCTGGAGTCCTTGTCTAGCCAGGTTCCTGATGACACCGAGGAACAGAGAGGGCCTGGAGCTCGGGGAGAGAGTGGCACACGAGTCTCTGCTGATCTCGGGCCACCCTGTGGAACACATGCATCTGAGAGGCACCAGGCTGTTTGCAGCCAAGCCGTGTGCCACAACTGTCCCACGGTGATGCTGTCAGAGCAGCACCTCCTCCCCAGAGACACTGCCCAAGTACCCGGCACAGCGCCCCCATGATGCCCACACTTAATTTCCAGCCTGGAAAGTGTTGCTGATTTGGGACACAAGCTGATGATGCTGCCCACACACAGGTCCCCGTCAGGTCCTGTGGGCACGTCTGTGCATGGTGTAAACACAGGTATGGCCAGCCAGGTGTGGATACTGGCTGTCCCTTTCAGTCCAAACCCCCAGGCAGACTGGAAAGGAACCCAGGCTGTCCTGTCCCTTGATTGGCATCTGGGCCTCATTAGTCTGATGGTGCTGGCAGGATATGCATGGGCATCGGGTGCCAGCAGGAGAAAGCCTGGCCACCAGTCACTAAGTGCCCTGGCTCTGGGCAGCCTCTTGGTGAAAGAGCCAGGAGTGGCTGCGGCCGCTCAGCTCTGGCCCCTGAGGCTGCCAGAGTGTGTGAGGCAGGGGGCCTGTCGGGCTGGGGAAGGGGGCTGACTTGGAGGCAGGGAGGCAGTTTGCCCGGATCTCTCACCGCTTCCATGCAGCCCCGAGGTTCTAATGTGGCTGTTTCTGGGGAAGTTTCCTCTTGGACCCCAGCAAGGTCTCCAGTGCACGGCAGGCCCTTGCCAAGTACCCATGACCGGGGTGGGGGCTGGTTCTTTTTTAATTTTAGTTGTTTATTTAGCAGTACTGGGGACTGAACCCAGGGGTGTGCTATCACTGAGCACATCCTCAGTCCTTTTTATTTTTTAAAACAAGCTCTGGCCAAGTGACTAAATCACCCAGGCTGATCTCAAACTTGCCCTCAGCTTTCTGGAGGGCTGGGATTACAGGTAGGTACCACCCTGCCTACTTTGACACTGTAGGGGAGAAGTGTGTGATGGGCTAAACATGTGTGTGTGCGTGCGTGCATGCAAACACACAAAGACACACACACACAGAGGAAGGTGCACATGGACGTGGACAGGCTGAGCTGCCATGTTCACCTGCTAAGCCAGCCTGGCTACGGAGATGGAGCTCTTACCACAGCCTCAGAGCCCACTCATGGCTGCTCAGCAGCGCAATCAGGTTGCGCACTGCTCAACAGAGCTTCCTTCCAGGGCAGTGGTTGCACACCAGGTGTCCACTGCAGACCCTCCAGCCCCTGCCTAGCGTACTCTCCTATGTGCAATAGCCAAACGTGTCTGCGATGTGGCCTGCCTGGCTGCACTCTGGATGGGTCAGTTGGTTGCTGCTGCTCTGGGAGCCCCACTGGCCTGCCCCTGACTTGGAGCCCAAGGTGGGGGAGAGGGCATGGCCTTCTGTGGCACCAGCACCAGGCCTGGGCATAGGTAAGGCTGTGTGAGACTCCAGTGCAAATATGTTTGTCTTGTGGGAGGGGCATCATTTTGTGATGGTCAGTGCCCCCCACACCCACCTCAGGGGACAGTTGTTTGCAAGTGGACATGATGGCTAGACCCTCCTGAGCACAGCTGGGTCCAGGAACAGAGGTGGCCTCAGCTATCAGGATGCCGCTGCCTCCTGAGTGGGGGTCCAGCAAGGGCCAGGAGCAGAGACAGCCTTACAGCCCCTCCCCACCCTGGAAATCTCTAGAAAACTCCTTTCCCCAGATGCTGAGGGAGTGGCTGCCCTGAATCCTGCAGGTCCCTGCCACTCCCAAGCCTTCTGGCCCAGCCAACCTCCCTGGACTAGCAGGGAAAGGACCTGGTCCCCTTGTCTAGATGGCAGGCCTGGGACACAAGAGCCCAGGATGGATGCTTGCAGGCATGCTGCCTGTTACCATGGCAACCAACACATGCACCAGGCTAGGTGCCCAGAAACGCCCACAGTGGTGGTGTGAGTTGGGCTGCCTGTGGGGCAGGGTGGTGTGTGTGTTGGGGGGCGTCCCCTCCTCCGCTGGCCCAGAGCCCTGGAAACAGGAAAGCAGAGCTGAGGCAGCACCCGCAGTGTGGCCTGCCTGTCACAGTGCCACACCCTCCCTGCAGGGGGTAAGGAAAAAGCCCTGAGGCCCCACCACTTCCCAGAGCCCCCTCTCAGCCCCAGGCTCCAGTGGGTGTGCTTTGGTGGGCATCTCCTACCGTGCCCTTGATCAGCCCCTACTGGGCCTCTGGTGTCCCTTTTGGCCTTCTGTCCCCCTCCCTGGCCCTGTGATGAGGAAGGACCACCCTGCTGGCCAGGACGCCACTGGGGACACCCCAGGGTCCTGATTTCCCCCCTCCCTGGGGTCCTTCTCAGCAGCTCCCCCTCCCTGAGTCCGGCTGTGCTTGGCAGCCTCATGATTTTTTCATGGCTGAGCTCTCCATTCACTCCAGTTCCACTTACAGGGCTGGCCATGAAGGGGCCCCTTTTCTTGCTCTGGTCTGGGTTGGCTTACTGAGACTTGAAGGCCTGGTTTAGGGTGACAGGTGCACTTGATGGGTGGTGTCTGTACTGGAATGGAGACTATGCAGGGGACTCCCGGCCTCAGTCTGCCAAGGTGCCCATGCCCCATTCAGGTGTAGCTCAGTGGCACTGCACCTCCAGCATTGCACACATGCAGAAAAAAACCAGGAGTACCTGCGGCCCTAGTTGTCACACACCTTCAGCAAGAAGCTGCAGTCTTGGGGCTTTTGTCTCTTGTAAACCCCTAATGTCTCGGGGAGCAGAGACTGTGCTTGGAAGGGTGGAGAGCACCTGCAGAGGTGCAGAGACAGGAGGGGAGACCAGCGGCCTCTGAAAACCCAGGGCCCCAGCAAGGACAAAAGGTCCAAAGGGCACACAAGGGCAGGCCTGAGGGCAGTCGGCAAGCCCAGGACCCCCGTGACCACAGCAGCAATTATTCAACACATTCCTGGGGCAGGGGCAACATTCACCGGAACACCTTCTCATGAGCCCCTAGCTGCACGGGACCAGATCACCTCCCAGGAGACAGACGGCTGCTCACCACTCAGCTGGCTTCTGCACCCGCAGGTGTCAGCGCCTGCTGCAGACAGCCATGAGCCCACAGCCCCAGTCCCATCCCCGTGCATCCTTGTGTTTGCACACGCAGAGGCATGTGTGTGGCAGGCACGCAGCATCATGTCTGTTTGCACTAGACAAAACCCCCACCCCCAGCATCCCGGGCATCTGTCAGGCACCGACTGGGTGCCGCAAACCTCAGTGGGACTCGGAATGGAATGAACTCTATCTCCAACTTCTGGGACAAAATGGACATGGGTCATTCACTGCAAGAGGAGGGACAGCCCCTGCATCTGGTCATGGGCAGGGTGTCACATGGGTCCCCAGGGGAAAGTGCCTCCCCATTCCGCTTCAGGAACTAGCACTGCTCTTCTGAAAACCCCTTACTGCCTGTAGTCAATGCTGTAAACCACAGCAGATGGAGCAGCTTTGGGGACTAAAGGCAGGAAAGTTAGGACAACTTGGGCAGGTGTGAGTGGGACACACCTGCCCAAAGTGGAGCAGGAGACAATGCTACCGAGATCACTGCTAGGATGAGGGCTGGCCCTGAAGCATGGATGGTCAATTCTGCACTGCCGATGCTGAGCTGCCTGGCTTGGGTCACTGTACTGTAATTGTGAAAGTGCCTTTGAGCCCAACCTGGCAAGCTAGTGAGACCCTACCTCAAAATAAATAATAATAAAAAGGGTTGAGAATGTAGTCAGTGCAATGGTCCTGGATTCTAGCCCCTAGACTGCAAATCATATAAATTAAAATAGCATCCTTTAGGAAAACAAACTGAAATGTTAAAGGTATCATACCTGAAACCTACTCCCAAACAGCTTAGAAACAAAGAGAAAGAATGATAAGCAAATATTAAGAGATGTTTAGCCGGGCATGATGGTGCACACCTTTAGTCCTAGTACCCAGGAGGCTGAGGCAGGAGGATCATTGTGAGTTCAAGACCAGCCTGGGCTACAAAGTGAGTTCAAGGCCAGCCTGAACTGCATAGTGAGACCCTGTCTCAAAAAATAGGGTGGGGGAGTTAGCTCAGTGGTGTAAGCACCTACCTGGCAGGTGTGAGGTTGTGAGTTCAATCCCTGGTACCAAAAAAAAAAAAATATATATATATATATATAGATAGATAGATAGATAGATAGATAGATAGATAGATATGTGGCTGAGAGTTTGGGTCAGTGGTTTAAGCGCCTGCTGGGCAGGCGTGAGGTTGTGAATTTGAGCCCCGGTGACGAAAAAAAAAATTTAATTTCAGGCAAAGTTGAAATTATCTCAAAACAAAAAAGCATACAATTTATGTAAAGTGAAAAATTCCTAGTGGTGTAGCACACACCTATAATCCCAGCATCCAGGAGGCTGAGGCAGGAGGATCACCAGAGTTTGAGGCCAGCTTGGGTTACATAAGCGAGTTCAAGCCCAGCCTAAACTACATGAGGAGACCCTGTCTCAACAAAGGAACAAACAAAAACCCAAAACCAAACAAAAGACGCGAGGGGCCGGTGGGTGTAGAGGTGACCAGGCCCCACTCATCCAGCCTTGGCCACGTTTTCCTGCTGTGTGACTTTGAGCAGGCTCGGGCTCTCCGAGCTCTGCATTCCTTTGGGAATGGGACTGTCGGGAGGCACCTGCGGCTCCGTGGGTGCCCCTGCCCCGGGATGCCCAGTGGGTTGGTCTGGTCCTCCCATCTCCTCCCGTGCGTTAGCACTGGCTGACGTCACCCACTGCTCCTCTCCCCCGGGAGCCTGCCCGGTCTCCTTGGAAGGGCGGCGGTGCTCTGGTGACTCAGCGGCCCGCCCGAGTCCAGTCAGGGGCTGAAGGGTCCCTTCTAGCCGGGAAGTGAGAGCCCAGAGGGCCAGGGCCACCGCGGGCAGCGGGACCCACCTGGCGGCCCACCTGGGAATGACACCCGCGGTCACGGCAGGGTCCCCCGCAGAGCCCACGCTAGGGCGCCATCTGCTGGCCCCTGTCCACCAAGCTCGTGCTCGTGAGAGTGTCCCCACTCCCGTACCTGTCCCGGTGCCCATCCGGGGAGCGCAGGTGGTCCCCAGCAGGTGCTCGGCTTCTCGCCGGCGCGTCGCCGAGTGCGCAGGGAGGGACACAGAAGACCCGGGTCGCAGCCCGCAGCTGGGGCAGGGCGGGGCCCCAGGGCCACCTGGCACTGCCTGACCAGCACACCCTCCCGGGACTACGGTCCCCCAGACCCCACATGGAGCAGGTCACACCCGCTCTCCTGGGCGAGCTCCACTACTGGTCCAGGTGCATCAATGTCCCCACCCCAGCCTGGGCCGCTTCCAGGGTGTCTGTGCAAGGAGGAAGAAGGGAGCAAAAAAGGCGAGGGCACCCCTTAAGGACCCCTACTGGACCCCAACCTGGCCCCTTCCTATCTGCATTCCCCTCAGGCCAGCTGCTCCCTTGGGATAGAGGCGGAGGATCAGAGTTTCTGGAGTAGTGGCTCCCTGACTTTGCCCCTGCCCGACCCCCAGCTTCCCTGTCCCTGGCGTGGAGCCCTGGGGGTGTCATACCTGTGGGGCCCAGCTCTGACCTCGTGGAGCTGAACTCCCCCAGTCCGCAGCCTGAGTAGGAGATGCAGGTTAACCATGACCTTCTTCCTCCTGTAACTGGAGTAATTCCTGTGTCCTGCAGCCCCACCCTGGCCTGCCTGGAGCCTCAAAAGCAGGGCCACCACCCCAAGTGAAGAGCAGGAAAAGTCCCAGGAAGTCCAGTCTGGTCTGCCTTCCCTCCAGGCTTTACAATACCCCTTGGTGCACTAGGATCAGGGTGAGGGGTGTGGCCCATTGCTGCCTCTCGGTTCTCCAAAACTGGGGCTCCACCCTCTCCCCCCTGGCTTCCTGCTCCTGTTGTAGGAGAGACCCCAGCTGCACTGAAGACTGAGCTAGATGAAATGGGACTTCATGGGGTGGTGTGGGGACTGCACTGAGAGCCAGTCTCGGGAGGGGCGCAGGGCAGAGGGCAGTGAAGCAGAGGCAGGCAGAGCCCCAGATTCTGTCCCAAGGTGGCCAGGGTCAGCATGGACCTGACCTGTACCCAGGAACTAACAGTGGGAAGCAAGAGGCAGGTGGTGGGTACAGCCTGGTGTGCGAGACAGTGACTGGGACAACTGGGACATGGCAGAACTGGAAGCGGCCACAAGTATGGCAGGGCAGAAAAGTGCTGGCCCTCAGTGCTGAAAGCTTTAGGGAAGAGCAAGGGGTGAAGTGGGCAGAGGCTGGCATTTGTATGCTTGGTCCTGCCTCCTTCTGTAGCTGTATCACTGAGAATACACATAATGGAGACCGGCAGAGTGGACACTGGAGCTTCCTGACAGTGTGGTGGAGGTCCTCATGCAACTGGTCATGCGTCACGACAGTGGGTGGAAAGCAGATGGCTCTAGACCACTGAGCTGCTCTGCAAGGGTAGCAGGAAATGTGGCCAGGAGCACCATTGCTTCTGGGGGCACAGCTGGGGATATAGCTCCATGGCACAAATGCCAGCCTGGCAAGCTGAAGGTCATGAGTTTGAGTCCTGGTACAAAAAAAAAAAAAAAAAAAAAAGGAAACCTGTACAAAAAAGCAGTGCCTGGGGCACCAAGGCCAGCAACTGAGGGCGGGGGAGGTTGGGTCACCTGATGGCGGCCTGTTCTCAAGACCTCTGGCCCACACAGGAGCTCCACTGGCTTCAGAATCCCTTAGGAACCCCATAGCCTCCTGTTACTGGCCCATCCCTGCTTTTTTTTTCCCCCAATACTGTACTGGAGATTGAGCCCAGGATCTTCACACTTAGCTACATCGCCAGACTTTCATTTTTAAAATTTTGAGACAGGATCTCCAGGTGGGCAAGGCGGTATGCATCTGTAATCCCAGCACTTGGGAAGCTGAGGCAGGAGGATTGTTGTGAGTTCAAAGCCAGCCTGGGCTATATACTAAACCCTGTCTCCAAATAGCAAAACAAACAAACAGAGACAGGGTCTTGTTTATTTTGTTTTGAGATAAGGTCTCCCTGTGTATTTGAGGCTAGCCTTGAACTCCCAGCAATTCTCTTGCCTCAGTCTCCCAAATGCTGAGATTACAGGTGTGAGTGACCATGCCTGGCTGAAATAGGGTTTTGGGAAGTCACTAAATTGAGTAGCTTGGCTCACACAATTGATCTTTCTGCCTAGGCCTCCCAGACAACCGGGGTGACAAGCATGGACCACAATATCTGCCCCTCCTGCCCCCCTCCTTTTTTTAACGGCAGGCACAAGGCTCTCCCCCCCACCCCAGCTCAGCGTTCTTCCAGTGCCTGTTAGTTCCTGCTGCCCAACAGTGAGGAATTGAAAAACGTTGGGAAAACTCCAGCAGGACCCTGTACCCCAGAATCCTGGAGCAGTGGGGGACTTTGGCCAACCCCCAACCCCACAAACACTGTGTAGCAAACCCACACAATTCCACCACAAGGATGTAATGTACCTTGGGTTCTGGTTTACTACCTTGACTCAGGTGACTGCCCCAGTTTCCCTCTTAAAAGGCACAGCCTTGGTGCCACCCCCCCATGGTAAGAACTGGACAACACATGCGGAGCCCTGCCTGCTGGCCACTGGCACTGACAGACACGCAGTACCTACTCAGGCTTTGCTCTGGGCAGTGGTGGCAGGAGAGCCACACTGGAGACAGGAGTGACCGACCCTGGCCTCATGTGAGTCACACACTGAGGTCTACCCGTAGGAGGCTGGCCTTGTCCACCAGAGTGGCCCTTGGGGCCGCTGTTGCACAGAGCCTGTTCTGGGGCTGCCCTGGCCCCCACAGGTGCTGCCCTGGAGTGTCAGAAAGGGTTTTAGGCAAGAGACCACATGACAGATTTTTGTATTAGCAACTTGGCGTATGGTTTAATACCCAGGTGCAGGTAGCCGAGAGTAACAAAGCTATCTGCCCCCAACAAAGAAAAGTGTGTCCCTTTTATATCAATGCAAAGAAGGCAGGCAGGAAGATCGAATAAAAAACCTGTGGTTAAAGTTTTCTGGCAGTCCTATGTCTCAGTGGGCAAAGCCCTTGAAGTGTTCAGTGTAAATTTTTGGGTGTCCCCAGATGTCCTCAAGACCTGCAAAATTCCTTGTCCTATCTTATCTCCTCCACAACATCCTGCGCTTGCCGATGGCAGCCCTCGGTGCTGAGCTGAGGCCCCCAGAGAGACAGTGCCTCTGCTAGCAGGCAGGCTGGGGCTGGGGGTCAGGTCTGGTTGGAGCCACACAAGGACCTTGCATTTGATCTTTCTGCAAAGACCTGGGAGTGTTGGAAAGTGAGCTGAGAGCAGGTAAACTTTGATTTCCTTAGAGTTTTGAAATTTTATTTTTTCTTTTCTTTTTTTCTTTTTCTTTTTTTTTTTTTTGCGGCACCGGGGATTGAACTCACAACCTTACGCCTGCCAGAGAGGCACTTAAGACATTGAGCCAAACTCCAGGCCTGAAATTTTATTTTTTATTACAGGATTTTAGATTTACAGGAAAGCTGCAAAAATAGTAGAGCAGTTCCTGTATACTCTGCTCCTAGCGTCTCATCTTACAGACCCGTTATGGTATGCCACAGCCAAGAGGACAAAACTGTACTTACTGTTCAACTCCAGACTTGACTTAAGTTTCCCATGTTCTTCTAGTCTTTTTTTCTTTTCTTTTTCTTTTTTTGGTTCCGGAAATCAAACTCAGGACCCTGTGCTTGCCAGGTAGGCACTTCTGCCACTGAGCTATATCCCTGGGCCCCTTCCACTGTTTTTTCCTGCTCCAAGATCCCTACTTGGATTGAGTTGGAGAAGAAAAGGTTTCTGAAGGGTGGACCGCATAGGCAAAAAGCTGACGTGGAGATTCATTGCCAAGTTCCCTGTTCTGTCTCCCTTACAAGTCACTAGCCCAACAGGCAAAGGGAAAGAAGAAGGCCAGTGGTCACAGTGCAGGACACCTGGTAAGGACCCACGGTGAGCCAGACCCTGGGTCAAGTCTCATCTCTGCACACTCCACGTTTTGATTTTTTTCCTTTTCCTTTGGTTTGTGTTCGAGATTGGCGGGGTGGGGCGGGGTCTTGTTATGCAGCCCAAGCTGGCCTCAAAACTCATGGGGATCCTCCCGACTCAGGCTCCCGCGTGCTATTACAGGTGTGTGCCACCACACCCAGCTGTTTTCTCACCCCTTAAACGGGTGAAATATGCAATGAGGCACAGCAAGGTCACAACAAAAAAAATCACCAAACCCAGCACTAAACTAGAAAAATACATCACGCCGTTTCCCTGAGGCCAGGCTTCCTCCTTACAATGGGCGGACACACCCACTTCTGGCACAAGCGCAAGAGCTGCCCGGGGCCTCCCGGCTCACCGGAGCCAGGGCTGCCACATCCTCGGGCCCCCTCTCTAGGGCCTTCTCAGGCTCCTGCTCCCCCAGCTTGCAGAGCACAATCTGGAACGGCCCGGACCTGACCTTAGGCGAGGCCTCGCACTGTCGCGTTGCAACACACAGTGATTTCAAGGTGCACGCAGCGCCTCCCTCCCCGCACCGCGCGCTGGAGGCCTCGCACTGCCTGCAGCTGTCCCACCCGGCCCCGGCCCAGACCTGGCCCCGGCCCCAGCCCCCGCTCCTGGCCGGGCAGGCCTCGCGCTCAGCTCAGGGTCGCGGGCGCGCGCCGAGCCGGATGGGCCGGGGGGCCGGGGCCGAACTTCCCCGCCGCCGCCCCTTTGTCCCGCCGGCCAATGGGTGGCCTGATTGACTAAATAAGGCGAGGAGCGCGGCTGGGCGCCCCGTCCGTTACGTCCGCCCCCGTGACTCAGGGCGGCCGCCGGCCTCGGGCAGCGGGCGGGGCGCGGGCCCACATCGCCAAATATGGCCGCGCGGCGCGCAGCCGCCCCGTCCGCGCACCTGGGCTGCACCTGGCCGCCGCGCCCCGCCCGCGGAGAGGGCCCCGCCCGCTGCCCCGCGCCGGGCAGGTGGGCAGAGGCCGGGTGCGCCCGAGGCCGCCCCTCCCTGCACGCGCTCAGACAAAGGCACATGAGAAGTTGGGGTCCGAGGAGGGGCAGGTGTCCGCCGGCCGGACGCGGGGGGACGCAGCCTCATGTCTTCCACCACCTTCCCCGGGTCCTGCGTGTGCGACATCATGTCCCCCACTCCTAGCGTTTGGGTTCTGCCCAGAACCGCAAGTCAGGTGGGCTTCCCGGAGGCCCAGCCCCGTCCCCCGTGGGTGGGGCACGCGCTTCACAGGCGGCTGCGGCTGCGGGCCCCTGGCCCCCTCCCCACCGGGCCAGGGGTCGGCGCGGCCTTGCAGGTCGCAGGTGACAGGGAAACGACCTGGCCCCAAAGACCAAGGTGCCCAGGGCAGAGCCAGGACCCGCCCTCCTCCGCGGGGGGGGGGGGACAGCGGGACGCGGGGACCTGGGTTCTGTCTCTCGCCCCTTGCTGACCCTGCTGATAACCGCGATGATCCCCCAGAACCTACGTCCCTGGGCCACTCCGGGGCGCGCGGCAGGTGCCCGAGACCCTGCCAAAGATTTTTTCGAACGGAAACTCAAGATTTCTTGACTGTTTCCCTGGGTAGCCCACAAGTGACTGGAATGAAACAAAGCCCCTCCGCCCCACCGCCTCTCGGATGAAGGCTTGGGGTCACCTCGCACCTGCAGACAGCCTGGCCTGCCGTTTGGGCGTCCCCGCCCCCGCGCCAGGGGATGAGCGACCTCCGCAAAAGCCCAGGTCGAGGTGATGGGCCCCCAGACCTAAGGGTCGCAGGATCGCTCCCCAGCCCCCCAACCAGCGCCGGGTCTCCGCGGAGCGGGGAAAACAGCTGGCAGATGTGGCTGGGGTGCAAAGCTCCCAGAGGGGCGGGAGGCACGGGGCGCAGTACACCCCGGGCCCTGCAGTTTCGGGGTGCTGCCCGGCCCTCCCCACAGCACGCAGTCCCGGGGCGGTGCCGTCCGCCGCGAGGCCTAGTCCGAAACCCCAGAGGCCGAGTCGGGCCCGCGCAGAATCTCGGGCACGCGGGGGCGGCGCGGGCGGGGCGGTTGGCGGGGGCGCGGGCGGGAGGCGGGCCGGGCTGGGCCCCCCACGTGTCCCGGGCGGGCGGGCCAATGGGCGCCTGGCTTTCGGAAAGATCGCCATATATGGACATGTTCTGGGGCCGCGCGCGCCGCCGTTCGCGCGCGCTCCCCCCTCCCTCTTAAATAGCGGCGGGGGAGGCCGCACTCGGTCTCAGTTGCCGCCACCGTCCCTTGCTCAGGGTAGTCTCGTCGCTCCGCTTCCCGACCGCTGCAGGTAAGCCGCCCGCCTCCCCACGCCCTGAGTCGACTTTCGCTCCTCGGTGAGCCCTGCTCCCTGTCTAGGAGGTCTGCTCGCGCAGCCCTTCGGAACAAAGAGGGGGGCCCGGATCGGCACCGCTTGGGGGGGGCAGGGCGGGGCCGGCGCAGTGCGGGGTCCCCGCGCCCCCGCGGAACGGTCTGGCTCGGAACAAGCCGCCGACGGTTGTTCGTGGTTGGCTTTCAGATTTGCAGTAAAAGCTGGTTGGGTGGGAGAGACGTTTGGGCTGTGGGGTGGCGCCGTTCTGAGGCCGAGGGGTCCCCCTGAGTGAGTCACATCTCCGAGCAGACAGCAATGGAAGAAGAAATCGCCGCGCTCGTCATTGACAATGGCTCCGGCATGTGCAAAGCTGGCTTTGCCGGCGACGATGCCCCCCGGGCTGTGTTCCCCTCCATCGTTGGCCGTCCCCGACACCAGGTGAGCCGAGGTTCCACAGGACCCCCGTGAGCCTGGCTTCTAGGTGCGCGTCGGGGTGGAAGCCTAATGATTTTCCTTGCAGGGTGTGATGGTGGGCATGGGCCAGAAGGACTCCTATGTGGGCGACGAGGCCCAGAGCAAGCGCGGTATCCTGACCCTGAAGTATCCTATTGAGCATGGTATTGTCACCAACTGGGACGACATGGAAAAGATCTGGCACCACACTTTCTACAATGAGCTGCGTGTGGCCCCTGAGGAGCACCCCGTGCTGCTGACAGAGGCCCCCTTGAACCCCAAGGCAAACAGAGAGAAGATGACTCAGGTAGGGTGTGCCTGGGCTGTCTTCCTGTTTCATAGGTCATTTTCTGCTCCCCTCCATTTTCTGACATTCAAGTGTTTCTTTGCTATTTCCAGGGTTCTGTTCTTCTCCTGGCATTTCCTCCCTGAAGCCTCCAGGTTTCTAGTTTGCGTTTCTGCCTGTGTTCTGTTCTTTTCTCCACACATCACATTTGTGGCATGCGGCATGTAGCGTGTTGGGCATGGGTGGCTCTGGGGTTCTTCCGCTGACTGAGACCTCATTGTTCTTCAGATCATGTTTGAGACCTTCAATACCCCAGCCATGTACGTGGCTATCCAGGCTGTGCTGTCCCTGTATGCCTCTGGGCGCACCACTGGTATTGTCATGGACTCCGGCGATGGGGTCACCCACACAGTGCCCATCTATGAGGGCTATGCCCTCCCCCACGCCATCCTGCGTCTGGACCTGGCTGGCCGGGACCTGACAGACTACCTCATGAAGATACTGACAGAGCGCGGTTATAGCTTCACCACCACAGCCGAGCGGGAGATTGTTCGTGACATCAAGGAGAAGCTGTGCTACGTCGCTCTGGACTTTGAGCAGGAGATGGCCACAGCTGCATCTTCGTCCTCTTTGGAGAAAAGTTACGAGCTTCCCGATGGCCAAGTGATCACCATTGGCAATGAGCGCTTCCGGTGTCCAGAGGCGCTCTTCCAGCCCTCTTTCCTTGGTAGGTGTTCAGAAAGGGTCTGTACCTTGGCGGGAATGCATTGCTCAGAACCCTGCAACTAAGAGTTTTGTTATCTAGGTATGGAGTCCTGCGGCATCCATGAGACCACCTTCAATTCCATCATGAAGTGCGACGTGGACATCCGCAAGGACCTGTACGCAAATACGGTGCTGTCCGGTGGTACCACCATGTACCCAGGCATTGCTGACAGGATGCAGAAGGAGATTACAGCCCTGGCACCCAGCACCATGAAGATCAAGGTGAGTGTCCACCAGTCTGAGCATCCCTGGCCTGTGAGGCTGGGCCCAGAGTTAGGGGGGCTCTCCTGACCCTGGGCGTTTTCATGATGGTATGCCTTCTTTTGAATCTGCAGATCATCGCTCCCCCTGAGCGCAAGTATTCCGTGTGGATTGGTGGCTCTATCCTGGCCTCGCTGTCCACCTTCCAGCAGATGTGGATCAGCAAGCAGGAGTATGATGAGTCAGGCCCCTCAATTGTGCACCGCAAATGCTTCTAGACGGACTGAGCAGGTGCCAGGCACCTGCTGCATGAGCTGATTCAGAAGTATAATTTGCCTTGGCAAATGTACAAACCTCATGCTAGCCTCACGAAACTGGAATAAGCCTTTGAAAGAAATTTGTCTTTGAAGCTTGTATCTGATATCAGCACTGGATTGTAGAACTTGTTGCTGATTTTGACCTTGTATTCAAGTTAACTGTTTTTTGGTCTATGTTTAATACCCTGTGCATCCTTTCGATTCATTCCCTTAGCCCGTGCGGTTCAGTCACTTGGTGGCTGAGTTGAGCACACTTGTGGAGGAGAAATCCGCGGCTCAGCAGTCTGGGCGGCTGCAGCACAGGGATCTGTGCAGGGTATTGAGTTAGAGCTGACTGTTCCAGGATTTCTCGGGCTGGCAGGACTTGGTGAACCAGTTGTCACTTGTCTTTTTGCTGGTCTAACAGGGTGGGAGAGTCCGAGCTTTAGGGGACCCTGTTTCCATCATCATTGATGTTTTCCCGCCTGGACACCGAGGGTGGTTTACTTGCCTTGAGTTGGAAACAGTTTGCATTTACACCTGTAAATTTATTCATTCTTTTAATTTATGTAAGGTTTTTTTGTACTCACCTCTTCAAGATGACAAATTTTGGTTTTCTACTGTGAGAACATTAGGCCCCAGCAACACTCATTGTGTAAGGAGAAATAAAGTGCTGCGATACATGGAGGGTTGCTCTTGATTTGGGGGAGACCTGGGGCGTGGGCACTGGGTGACAGCGCAGGGGTTGGGATTTATCCTAAACTTTGTACACCCAGCTGGCCAAGGCCTCCAGTACTTAGCTAAGTGGGCGGGCCCCAGGAGGTGTCCTAGAGCTGGTCTGAGAAGCCTGGGTAGTTGTGTCTACTGTATGCCAGGTCTCATTGAGCCCTGAGAAACATGGTGTTCTCATTCTTTGGGGGTGGGGGTGGGGTTGAGGTGGGATTCCCGAAGGTTAGGGGCCTACTTGCTCCCTGGTTGAGGGCTCAACAGTCGGGAGGATTTGGAAAGGAAAAAATTGTACTAAGATACGTGACTTTCTTGTTGGGGAAGCAAATTCCCCAAGAGTTGAGGTGGTTCCCCCCATGGGTGTGGGAGGAATTGGGGAGTTGAGTCTGCCAGCTCTGTTGGTCAGGGGTGGAGGTGGAGAGTTCCTAGGTTGAGACAACTTTCCACCTCTGCTCTGGTGACCACTCATCTTCACAGCCACCACCACCACCTGTTACCAGCCTGTGAGGAAATGGTTTTTCTCCCCTGTGCCAGCATTTCACTTCAGTGGGGCTAGAAAGGAAGTTTGACCTTCACTAGGAAGGCAGGAAGCTTTGTGGGCTTCCCAGCCACTGCAGCACTGCCCCCTGCAAACCCCTGTTGCACTTTGAAAGGGCTCTGGGAGCAGGATCTCTGGTAGACAGTGCTAGCCCTTTTTGTGTGGTGTGTTCTGGGGACAGTCAGTAATCAGAGGTCAAACCCTGTCACTGTTTGGTGGGTAAGTAATGGTGCAGGACCTGTACAAAAAAATTTTTGGCGGCAGCAGGAGGGCAGTTTTCCCTGTTACCCAGACTAGGCTCCAATTGGGAATCTTTCTGCCTCAGCCTCCCCAGGTGCTGGGATCACAGGCACACCATCATGCCTAGTTGGGAGATGTTTCTAAAATGAGCATTTTTTGTTTACGTTTGTTTGGGGGTGATGTGGTCCAGGCTGACCTTGAACACACTTTGTAGCCCAGGCCAGCCTCAAACTTAGTGATCTTCTGCCTCAGCCTCCCAAATGCTGGATTCACAGGGGGTTTTTTTTGCCATCACACCCAACTTAAACTGGGGACATGAGTTCTGGCTCAAAGCTCTAGCCAGCTACATCAGATTTACCCACCTCAACCAAGAGAGGACTCCACTGGCCAAAGGGAGGCGAAGTGGGAGACCTGTAGTGACCCCCTGAAGATCCAGGGAGAGTCCCATCCCTGTGGCCGTGCAGCGAAAGCCCTGAGAACTCAGCTCTGAGTGGGTGGAAGGGCTACTGTGGCCGAGGCTGTGGACGCCTGGTGGACGATGAGGTGGATAGTTCCCAGGTGCAGGGCAGTAGTTTCAAGGTCTAAAACAAGGGGATAGCGTGCCACCTACACTCAGGGACTCAAACGTGCTGTGGAAGTCAGGAAACGCTGTAGGAAAATGACAACCAGATTCACTGGCACCTGGCAGAGGACTGGAAAGCTGAGGGCTCATGGTGTAAAACGCTCCAGGCAGCAGTCATCAGAAAACGCAAACTAGACACCAGCATATACCTGTCAGATTGGCGGGAAGAAGACGGGTAGCGCTAAGTGCTGGCAAAGGCTTGGGGGCAGGGACCGGAGTGCCGAGTGCCAGTTCCCAGGGCAATCGAGACTGAGTCCACCCTGCAGCTGCCAAGCCCCTGGCCTGGTGCACAGGCTCCAGAGCTTGTGTGTATGCAGGTAACTGTGGATGACCTGGAGCAGGAACTGATGGATGCACAGCAGACCTTGGCATCACTGGAATTAAAAAAGATGAGAGAAAAAAACGTGAGAAAGGGCTGGGAGTGGTGGCATACTCTTGTAATTCCAGCACTCGGGAGGCTGAGTCAGGAGGATCGCTGCCAGTTCAAGACCAGCCTGGACTATATAGTTGGGTTTTTTTGTTGTTGTTGGTTTTTGTTTTTGGTTTCTTTGGTACTGGGGATCAAACTCATGACCTTACGCTTACCAAGCAAGCACTTGAACAGCTGAGCTAAAACCCCAGCCCCTAGGCTACATACTTAAAGGCCAGTCTTCGCTATAAAGTGAGACCCTGTCTCAAAAAACCAAACCAAAACGAACAAAAAGGCAGCCAAGTAAAAATGGGCAAAGGACTTGAATTGATGTTCATAAAAAGATGTCACGCCTGCTAGTGACTAGGAAAGTGAAGAAGCGCTCTGACAAGCCAGGCAGGGGAGCCAGGTGCAGTGGGACATGGTTCAGGGTTCCTAAGGCGAACGTGGGATGAACTGAGGACCTGAGAATTCCACTCCCAGAAAAGGCTCCCTCTCACCAGAGAGAACACTCCTCTATCCCCTGGCCCATGCTCCTTGTCCTCTGCAGGGTGGCCCATGTTGGCCCTTAACCTAGCCTGCACGGTGGGCCTGACGGACCAGTCAGTGTCCTGAGGCCTGAGGCCACCACTGAGAACCTGGGAGCCCAGCTGGGGTTAAGGGAACCTGGGGTAGAGCTGCCAGGATTTGTGTTTGTAGCAACAGCGAACAATCGCAGAAAGGTATCTGGTGAGTTTTGCTTTGCTGGAGTCATTTGCGGAGCCGAGGAGGGAGGACCTGTGTGAGAAAGACACACTCCCATACCTGGCTGTCACCCACTGTGGACGCAGCCTTCACCACCATCAGCCCCTGTCTGGAGAGTCCTCACGCTTCACAGCAGAACGCGTCACATCCAGAACTCAGAGTGGGGGCTGCCCTGGGGCTCTCCTCCGTCCTACCCTGCTGTGTTTGGTAGACCAGCGGCTATTCCTGCTTCTCCTCCTCCTCCATCCCTGTAACCTCCATCTCTACTCTCTCTCCTTAGGCGCTGCAGACTACAACCTTTGATTTCTCGTCTTCCTTTTTCACTTGTTAGTTGGAATACTTCCGCAGAGGGCTCGCTCTTCCACCAGTCCTTACCCTGTGGCAGAGATGGAGGTTACAGTCTGTTTTCTTTTATTTTTGAGATGGTCTCCTAAATTTCCCAGGTTGGGCTTGAATTTAAAATCCCCTTGAATGACTGAATCATATGGTAAAATCATTTTTTTTTTTTTGACATAGGATCTCTTTATGTAGTTCAGGCTGTCCATGAAGACAGTGTATAGAGTAGCCTAGGCCAGCCTTGAACTCGTGGAGATCCTTCTGCCTCAGCCTCCCAAGTGCTGGGATCACAGGTGTGCACCACCATGCCTGGCTCATTTTCAACTTTTTAAAATATCCAGTTACACCAGGCATGGTGGTGTACACCTTTAATCCCAGCACTTGGGAGGCTGAGGTAGGAGGAGCATTGTGAGTTTGAGGCCGGCTTGGGCTACAATGAGAGCACAAGGCTGGCCTGAGCTACATAGTTCGACCCTGCCTCAAAAAAACTAGGGCTGGAGCCGGGCGTGGTGGCACACGCCTTTAATCCCAGCACTCGGGAGGCTGAGGTAGGAGGAGTGTTGTGAGTTCGAGGCCAGCTTGGGCTACAACGGAGCGCAAGGCCGGCCTGAGCTACATAGTGCGACCCTGCCTCAAAAAACCAGGGCTGGGAGTTTGGCTCAGTGGCTCAAGCACCTGCCCTGGCAGGCGCAAGGTTGTGAGTTCAATCCCTGGTGCCGCAAAAAAAAAAAAAAAAA